>JARYGA010056179.1:0-42622 GCA_030545235.1 Helianthus tuberosus
AAGACACAAACTTTAGATGATGATGATGATGATGATGATGATGATGATGATGATGATGGTTCAAGATTGAATCAAGAACTGAATCTTATAGATAGTTTCAACATGGGTAACTCATCAGAAAGTACAACACAACAAGCATCAGATTCAACTGAGCCTAGGGTTTTCTCCTGCAACTACTGTCAAAGAAAGTTCTACAGCTCACAGGCACTAGGGGGTCATCAAAATGCCCACAAAAGAGAAAGGAATCTTGCAAAAAGAAGCCAAAGAATGGGGTTTCTTTCAAATCCAATGATTTCAGCAGCTGCAGCTTTTGGCCACACATATATGCATCAACAACACCACCATAATCAAAATTACTGTTCTACCCTTTCTTCACTTCCTCTTCATGGCTATAACAACAACAACAACAGTCACAGATCACTTGGAATTCAGGTACACTCAATGATCCACAAACCTTCTAATTCTATGTTTTCGGCTTCGAATTCTTCGGGTTTCAAGAGCTTTTATGGGCCAAAAGGATGGTCATCAAGACCTCATGTTGATCAGCAACCAGCTATAGGGAAGCTCAACATAGCAGGCTACCCCTCAAGCCTGGCAGGAGCTCCACCGTCCCACGGTAGTGTTGGGCGGTTTGAGGTGGTTAGGACTGGAATGAGTTCAATGGCTAAGGATGAAGTTGGTGGTTTATGGTGGCCGGAGTTGAAGACCAATCAAGATGAGTCTCAGAAACTTGATTTGTCACTCAAGCTCTAGTCAACTCACCCTTGACTATTGATCCATTAATTCAGTTACATATATATTTTTTCTTCTTCTTAAATGTTCTGGTTGAGAATCCATGATACTTATGTTTCTTTTTGTTTAATTTTTCTTTTTTGAGATTGAAAATAGTGTGTAAATTTAGATCTTGGAAAGATTGCTTCAGATATTGTTCTTTTATGTATTTTGTAAGTTTTCCTTATTCCAACCCACCCCACCAAGAAAAAGTGGGGATGGTAACCGGTAAGAAAGTAGCACAGTCCTAACATTAACCAGAACTATTTTGATGTTTCATATATTATTCCTCTCAAGTCTAATTTTAAGTTTTAAAAATTAAATTCATATTCTAAATTAAACTAATTTGGTCCTAAAGTTTCTATCTTACATTTTGTGTCGTTCTTTTCCTATATTGTTGTCATAATTAATTTAATCAATTATGAATTGAACTAAAATAATTGTTTTAATTAATTAACTTCTAAGAAAATTTAAATATATATATATATATATATTAATTAACTAAACATAAATCGAAAACCAATGTAAGTTGAGAAAACCCAAATAAACCTTGTATAAATTTTTTTTTATTTTTTTTCTAAAAAATAGGGAATGTAACATAAATGTACTTGAACATTTTTATGAAAAAAACGCCTACTAGTTTTTTTTAAATGTTCAAAATTTGTATGTTACATTTTTTTTGGACATATATATTATGTAACATGAAATTTTTAACATTTAAAAAAAACTACTCGGTATTTTTTTGTTTTTCTTTTATAAAAATGTTCAAATATATGTATATTACATTTCCTATTTTTTTAGAAAAAATTTAAAATGTTACATGGCGTTTTTACAAAGTTTAATGAATTTACACAACTCAAGTGGGTTTTCGCTATAGCCTTCCCCTATATATATATATATATATATATGAATAAGTTAAAATGAAAACCACCTCGAGTTGTAAGAACCCGCGAGAACCACCCCCGCGGGGGGGCGTTGACCATGATTTTTTTTACAACTAGATGTGTATATTTTAACAACCTACGTAAAGTTTGGGTTTAAACGGCGCGCCCGAGGGGGTAGTTTTTTACGCCCAAAGTTTGGTTAAAAAAAAAAGAAAAATAAAAAAAAAATAAAAAAACCCAAACTTTGCGCGTAAAAAACTACCCCCTCGGGCGCGCCGTTTAAACCCAAACTTTACGTAGGTTGTTAAAATATACACATCTAGTTGTAAAAAAAAATCGTGGTCAACGCCCCCCTGCGGGGGTGGTTCTCGCGGGTTCTTACAACTCGAGGTGGTTCTCATTTTAACATTCCCCTATATATATATATATATATACTTTTTTTATTTTAAGATAGAGTTTCTAGATTTGGGGTCTCCCTAGACGCAGTTCTCTATCATCTGGAATAGAGGTGTAGTTTGCATACATCATCTCTAGATTTTACCAATAGTTTTGAAATTGTGAGATTTTACTGAGTATGGTTGTTATTATTGTATTTAAATTCTAAAATTATAAGAAACAATAACTTAATTGTTGTCATTGTACAAAAAAGATTTTATATTAACATGTACGGACCAATGTTGATGCTCAAGGTTCTCGGCGACAAAGAACACTCACTAAATTGCTAAAACATTTAAATAAAAAATCATTACTATTAGAAAAATTCACACGATACCTTAGATTACTTAGAGTATTTGCAATCGGGTCTGTCGATCTTCACGAACGGAAAAGAGAGAGAGGCCCACCATGCAGATCGATGTGGAATTGAATAGAGAGAGGGAGCACAAGGTTCTTGGCCACACATTGTCCATGGCAGACCATAACGATTTTTGCAAGAGAAGAGAGTAAAGATGTGTGGTCCAGATAAAGGAGGAGGTTCTTGGGGACAACTTTAGGGTAGTGATGATTTGACGACTCATGTAATGGTGATGCTCTTATATTACTCACCATGTATACATGTACTATTATCAAAGATATATTCCGACTACATTCAAAGACTAGTTAGTTTATTGAGATATGATTATATATGGACTATCTTTGACCTTTCCAGAGTTGTTTAGGACTTTGAAGTACTCTTTTTTTTGAAATTTCTCTCTCTCATGTTCCATTTTATGTCAATTTTATATTAAGGTTTAGAACTCATAAGTTGTGTGTCACACCTCAACCGAAGGCGGAAACATCAAGGCTGGACAAAACGAGATTGTTCGAGACTTCATAACATACTAATTGTGACAATAATTTAAGTAAACGATATTTCATTTCATACTAAACCGAAGTACAGTGTCAAGAAATGGAAATACAACATTTTGCAACTTAAACATAAACAACGAAAAGAAATACATAACGTAAAAATTGAGTGCATTTCTAATCCATCCTAAGTTGATTCGCGTGCATCAAGCTAATTTCCTGTAACATTTATTAATGTATCCGTCAACAAAAATAGTTCGGTGAGCATACATGTTTGGTTTTACATAGCATATAATAAAAAGGTTCTTAAATCCAACATGCCAGTTCCTATACTAAGTTAAATTACACACTAGTATGCACAACCTAAGTGTCAAACCAAAGATTACACGAGCATAATCTTGTCAACAAGTGAATCAGACCGTTATGATTGAATGCTTAACATAGACCATGAAATTGGGCGGTGTGCTACTCCTATAGCGCTATACATGTTAAGGTTCACTAGCAAAGTTAATAACAAGTAGTTGCATATTTGAATATCTAGCATGAATAACCTAAGCATAATAAATAGCATGTTTGGTGGATTTAGTGATTTCATAAGTTTGATTGTGTTCGTAAGTGAGTTTGTTTATTTTATACATGTTGCACCCTAAACAGTGATTAAAGCGAAAAAGGGGTTTCGAGTATACTCACGGTTTGCAAAGCTTCCACAAACGTGAGTTGATGAGACTTAAAGACTTAGACACCAAAGTTACCCTACAATGGGATAACGAACGTGTGTGAGTTCGTGGAATTGATGATTGATTTGGATTCATGATTTTAGTTAATACAAAGTATGTATACAAGAAATTTACATCTTGTCTAGACACTCAATTGGACACTATGTTTTAGTGTGTTTTTCATGGGTACCAAGTCACCTATTAGAATCCAATTTTGAGGAATCAAGAACATAGATGATATCTACCATAACTCATAACGTTCAACCATTGATTTCGTTGATATCGTGGTTCGGCTTGTATTATATATATATATAGGGTGGGAGTTTGCTACAAAGTCTATTTTTCCTACAAAATGTAAAAAGTCATAAAACACCATAATGTCAACCATAAAACACACTCAAAACCCAAAAATAACAAAGTGGAGATTACTAAAACGACATATTTGTGGGTTTTGTGTTATGTTTTAGATGATAAGGCTTTGATTATCGAATCATAAACATTATTGTGTTTTATGTTGATTATCATGTTGTGTTTTATATTCATAGTTCTATGATGGTATGTTTGAAGTTTTTATGGATTGTTAGGGTTTTGCTATTCTGTTTTAGTGATATTCACTTTGTTATTTGTGGGTTTTAAGTGCTTTTTATGGTTGAAATTGTGGTGTTTTATGACTTTGTTCACTTTGTAGGAAAAATGGACTTTGTAGCCGAACCTCACCCTATATGTATATATATAGTTAGTAGTAAAATGTTAGGTTAGTCAAATATGGTCATGTAAAGGTATGATTAAAACCCCTTAACCTTGCAGATTCATCAAAACACAAATCATCTCAATGATGATTCGGATGGTCATGAATAAATATAATGAACAAAATGAAATCCTCTAATTCACGAAAACAACCAAGTGAGTTAAACTAGACGAGTGCATTTCAAAAATGGATAATGTTTGAAGACTTAGTGTAGTTTGTTCACTTTGTTTACTTGAAAGTTGTTTGGTGACTTAGATGCTGTGAAAGTAAGATAATTAACTAAGCAATCTAGTGAGGTAGGTGGAATCCATGTTGTGGAAACGATGTTCCAATGCTCACACCTTTACCATAACTCAAATCTTTCAACATTGAAGGTTAGAGAGTTGTTTGGTTTCTCTCATCTTAGAGCTTACTTAGGATCTTTATTTATAAAAGTAAGGAGATGTTTGAACCTCATACTTTCTGGAAAAACACATTAACTCAAGCCCTTCAACATGTAGATTAGTTGGGGACAAGGTTTGGAATAAGTTCTTCCAAGAAAGATAAGGACATGTTGTAAAATATGAAAGTTTTATAAAAGCGGAAATTTAATCCTTCTTTGGACCTCAACAATGGTGATGTACCACACTTGTTTACCTTGGTAAGCATTGGGTAACATTCCTAGAGGTTATCCACGAAGTTAGAAAGCAAGAAATGAGAAGAAAAGGTTGAAGAAGTAAGTTAAAACTCACAAGTTTGAGCTTGTAGTAATCTGCCCAAAGTTGGAATTTCTTTAAGATTTTTGAGTGTTTGAGAGTGATATGGAGTTGTGGAAACTAAAAACATGTTAGAGGAGGCTTGGTTTTATAGAGGGAGATTAGTGTTTGGGTTTAAAGAAGGTTGGAAGGTGATCGGAGGTGAAAGTAGGTGGAAAAGAGGTCCAATCCGCGAGCAAGAAACAATTATGCCCGTCATACATGGCTTGCGGACCATAAGCCTATGGCCTTGCGGTCATAAGGTCTTCCAAAATTCAAAAACTGCATTTTAATCCTTTTTGTTTGGTTGTTTGTCTGTCCAATTATGCAATATCTTCAATATGTTAAGTGTTTTTAAGGTATTTTAGGGCATGTATAAGCATGTGTATTGTATGAATGTGTATGAACAATATTCTAAGCATAAAATGAATAATAAGTTTGGTTTGGTTTTGTACATAAAACATGTATTCGTGATTGTGTAAGCATGAATTAAACAAGTATGAATAAGATGTAATTTTCATTATGATCAAAATCTCGAAATTTCAAAGATTGAAATGGAATATTAATACAAGCTTTCTAAAAATAGAAAGTATGAAAAATACGAAATGTTATATTGTAGTAATTCAATTAGTAGGCATAATAATCAGGTTGATATGCTTAAATGACATAGAAGGTCTCATAAATTTAATTACCAGAAAGTGTGTTATATCTCATTTAAGGTTTATGCACACTAAAGGTATAAACGAGCTGCGGTGATCTAGACTCACCTAATCTTGAGCTTGAGGGTGCTTTGAGCCATATTTTTAAAGCTCAAGCTTGATTCATTTATTGTGTAACATTTATATATATTCATACTTGTATTTTTTACGTATAAACTAATATATATTATCTTGTTATTGTTAGTGGTTAATCCTGAAATGGGTTGTTGAAGACTTGAAAGGGTAAAATGAAAAACGTCTAGTTTTATTAATATTTTTGTGGGTGTCATTGTATGTGTAGTTTTAAATCCGTTTGCATATTTATCAAGTTAGTTTGAATTACGAGAAGACGAGAGTTTGAGTCCTAGTATTATAAGTCTTTGTTTAGGTTACACATGGTTGTTGGTAATCATAATTATATTTTAAAATTGGTCTATATTATTTGTTAATTATGTAATGAATCTAAGCTATGTCTATGTGAGTATGGCTCATGTAATCAATGGGTCATTAAAGTTAGTTATTGGTCGGTTAAAGTCAATTATGTTAGTTAACGGTTGGTAGATATAACTACCTTTTACAACCGTTATGTCGGTTAGGTTTTGAGGTCTATAAATAGGATGTTCATTTCAATGTAATGTAATTAGAACATCAAATATGTATTTCGAATGTATGTAGTATTTGTGTGTATATTAAAGATGTTTCACTATAACTCCTTATCATAAACCTGTGTGTTATTGCAATCCCTAATTCCAACATGAATTACTAGAAGATACGATTTTGAACCCTAGCATGACAAGTCTTGGTGTAGTTTATATAATGTTGTGGGTCTATTATTTTAGTATAAATATATAGTGATTTCTGATTTCTTAATGAAAGTGTCAAGCACTTGTAATGTATGTTTTTTTTTCTTTTCTGATTAGTTTTTGTGTGTGTTAGTCATTTAGGCCAAAAATTGGTATTGGAGCACAAGGTTCAAGGATTTGATATAGTAGGAAAAAGTAAAGATTTTTAATAATCAAAGGATTGATCAGAATCTAATGGAAGGATAAATAACCATGTTCTACTACGTCTAATTATGAGGTTTTAAGTGTTTGTTACTATGAAACATGGTTAATTTGTGTCTGATTTGCTTTGCAGGCACCCGGAACTTAATGGATGGATTTTGGAGCTTAACAGAAGGTTTCTGGGAAGCTATACAAAGGATTGGAAGTACATAAACAAGACGGGAGTTGGAAACGTGAAAAATGGGGAAGAAACTAGTCACCTATGCATGATGCGCTTGTGTCAGAGCACCCTTGCACTGTTCCCCGATCGCAACCTTGCACTAGGGGGTGGCATAACCTGCACCTTTTGTCGGTTTAACACGTGAAAATTGGGGTTTTCACCCTCTTTAAAGATAATCCTTCCCCCAAACACAAGTAACCTTTACCCTAGACCTTTTTTTATCTCCCAATAACGAATTCTGGAGTTCTAAACCTTAATTTTTTCAACTCCTTCATGCAATCAAGATCCACAACAAACCTAGAAGATCCTATGATGATGATGAGCGGCCAAAACCTTTTGTAATCACCTATGATTGGACGGTTCGTTTATGTGAAACTCAAGCCTTGTTTACTTCAGTTTTTTTGGATTATTTTTCATTGTTTGGAAGATACATGTGGTTTAGTGTATATATATAACTTGTTTGTGTTGCGATTATTCATCTTTTACCATTCACATTAGGTTTCTTTGCATCGTGAGCAGTTTGGTTATTAAGAGGGTTTTTGGCACTTGTGATTTGGTAACTAAATTGTATGAGTTATCATTAAAAACTTGTCTTTAATTATCACTTTAATTAAACCATTCACAAGACCATATGGTATCTATCTAATTAAATAGATTTGGGTGAACCATTGAACCGAAAATCTGGAGGGGGTTAAGTTTCTTTAAATCGGATGACTTCCTTTAACATTATCAATCATAATTCTCTAAGTCAACGAACAACAATTTGCTTAGTAGTTAGTTAATTTAGTTATTACAATCAAACACTTACCACATATTCCTTATGGAGATAACCTTACCTACTCATGTTCATATAGGTATTTAAGTGAATAATACTTGTTTTCTATTAAACCATGACAACTATATCACAATCCTTTATGATTAGGCTGAGAGCAAGAAAAAAAGGGCAAGGGGCGATGGGTTTAGTTCTTAAATCCATGGTTTAAAACCAATAATTAAACAAGTTAAAGTAAACAAATAGCAATAGAAACAACAAAAGCACAAGATAAGCAAGAAAGAAAGTGGTAGGAACTTAGTTTCGATTTGTGTGTGTTTTTGTGTGTGAAATAATGAAGTATGTGAAGTATAAATGGAAATATATGAATGCAATGGAATTAAACATAAACACACATTTGGAAAGTTGTCATACTTTTTTCTAATTATAATCAACAGATTACAAAATTACAAGTATCATTTACACTCCTCCATGGCCTAATCACTCAATTTTGTTTGTACAAAAGGAATGTCAAGTGATAATAGATATCTAACAGGTGATATCTATTTATAGTAAGTATAAATATCTGTTGGCAATCAGGACTGACATTATCCTGATAGCGACATCTGACATTCCTAATAGAAAAGATTCCTTAGATGTTAGCAACATCTCCTCAGATGTTTCTAACATCTGATGAATCCCAACAACTGTTCTAAGGCTCATAAACACTAATGTATAGATATTGTTCTATTTAGGCCCAAACAGATGTTTAGTCTTCTTCATCAGTGCTTTAACCCTCAATAGGGGTTTGGCCTTAAACATACTTTTATACTTTTTCAACAGACCTTATATATCTTCAAACAGATCTTCTGTTAGTGTATTTTGTCTTTGGCCTTGAACAGATCTTCTGTTAGTGTATTTTGGCTTCAACAGAGCTTTTATTTATTGATTAGAATAGTATATTTTGGCTTTTGCAATCATCTGTTCTTTTACTGGTTCAATAGAAAGAGATCTCAAGAAGTGAAGAAACACTAGATAAATGACCGGAATCAAATTATCTAGAGGGTTAGGTTCTGCATAAAAAAGGTGGTTCTATCTCGTTTGATTTGATGGGACAGTTCCTCTTCTCCGGTGAACACTGCAAAACAGAACACTGTTAGCCTCGTCACGGGGAAAATGGAGGTTTTCTCCGTGACCCGACTCCGGCGTAAGAATAAGTATGTGTTTATGAAGAAGAAGAAGAAGAAGTACTGGTGAAGTGGGTGTAACTTGAAGTTCATACCTGAATTAGTCTCATATTTATAACCGGGAGTTTGGGTGGGAAAACTCGTTGATGAAATATTAACGGAAGATGCTAACCCCGTAAGCGGGTTACTTTTCCTTCCGTTAATCTTCTTAATCTGACGTGAGTGCACACGGATCGCTATTTCAGATCCACGGCTGGGGGAATGCCACGTAGAAAGTGGGCAAGTGGAGGTTTTCCTCCAATTCCATGCCATGATCGTGATTTCAGGGAGGGCTGAAATGATGACACGTGCCCTAGACGGTTATAACCGTCGGGTGGTGCACGATTGAGCCTTCTAGAAGGTTATTGCCATAATCCGGTGTGACTCCTTATCGTGTGGCACCAGTTGAATAAATAATATCCAAGTCTGGGTATATTTAAGCGGAAGTGTTTAAACTAGGATTCTCATCCTTTGTTTGTTTATGGAGGAAGGCGCAAGGGTTCATGATTTTCCTTTCAGCGCGCAAGTGTGGCCTGATATCTTTCTCCTAAGCTCCTTCTGTGGGACCAGTTGCGCGGCCGCGCAAGGCCAAAAGAGGGCGAAGAGATGAGGTTATGGTATGGTCCCAAGTACTTGATATGAGGTTTTTGGGACCTTACCCCTTCAAGTCCCCCTAGTCTAGTGATGTTCTTATGCAAATAAGTGGAGCACTGGACTATATGAGAGGAGTGCTTTTTGGCGCGAAAGTAGGGAATCTTCTATGAGAAGATACATTTTGCTTATTATGATGATTTTTGAAAATCTTTGACTTTGGTTAAAATGAACAGTTTGCGAGGAAAGATATTTATACCTTTGTTTATTCTGAACTGTTGCAATCTTGGACAAAGAGTTTGTGTAATCATGAGCTGACGATAGCTGACGTTATTTCTTATAACTTGTGCTGACTCTTCATCTCCTAGTTTAACTGTAGTTCCTGGGGATGCGTATGGACCCTATCAGAGGTTTTAAATGAGATGTGATACTTGTAGTGGCAGCGCCGTTGAGACGGCAATTGATTTGACACTTAATCATCACAACTCTTATCTCGACGTTACCGCTTCTCTCTTTTGGTCTATATATTCACTTTGGGTGTGATATTCTTTTTCCCAATTTTGGAAAAAAAAATGGAAAATAGGAGACCAATTCAATGGAGAAGACTTTCTAATGTTTTGAGGGTGCTCGACGCCGCTGATGTTTGCTGCTGCTTTCCAATCCGGTGACTGATCTCGCTGTTAGAGACGACAATGTTGAAAATTCAAACCGTCGGGGTGTTTTGGAGTATCAGATTCGTCTTGGTCTTCGTCTTGCCGATGACAACAGTGGTGGAGTTACTCGTCTGTCAGCATACCTTGTAGTCTGGTCTTTTCCGGTTGGTCGGAGAGGGAGTTCGTCGGTTGTTTACCAGTGACGTCCTCGTGTTGTCATTCCGACTGAAGCTCCAGCTGGTGCTGCTGAAGTTGATGAGGAGGGTGTCAACCCGTAGATTGTTGATCCCCGTCCTTTGTCTGAGTATGGTGAGGTTCTCCATACTCCGTATGGGGTGTTGGATCAGCTTTCTTAGTTTGTTCTTATTTTGTAACTAGTACTTTTTCCCCCTTTCTTTTTTTTTTTTTTTTTGAAGAAACACTGCTGTGTTCTTTGTAAATGGTTTTGTTTGGGGTGCTTTTGTTGCACTAATGATATATATTTTTTGATGCACTATCGTGCATGTATGCCTTGGTGATTTACCAGTTTATGTTTGGATTACAATAGGTTGCATATGCTTAATTGATTTGAGTAGGTAGAGCGAATGAGAATGGTATTGTGCTCATGTGTGAACGTACGTCTAAAATATGCGCGAGGCTGTGCTTTTTTAGACTATTCATGAGGTGTACAATGTTCACCATATTGTTTTCGCGTAAACCAAAAGAATTATATGCAATTTGTAACAAACAATAATATGTGTAGGGATAATGTTTGCATTGATAGGGCGCATGGCTAATAATACACGATGAAACAGAAAAATATTGCCTGTATCGATTTATTTTGTTGAATAGCTCGGTTATATATAACACCTGCGCATCTGTTGCGCGTTCCAGGTGCGGGGGACCAGTGTCCCGTCAATCCTTTTCAGGGTATATGCCCCTTTGCCTAGGACCTCGTTGATAATGTATGGTCCTTCCCATTTTGGCGCTAGTTTGCCTGGTTTTTCCGCATTGGAAGCTTCATTGTCGCCCAAGACGAAGTCTCCCGGAACGAAAGTACATACGCGTACGCGCGCGTTGTAGTATTTTTCAAGTTTGGATTTGTACCTTGCCTCTGCGATGGCGGCATTTTCGCGCCTTTCTTCGAGAAGGTCTAAGTCCATTCTTCGTTCCTGCTCATTGTTTTGCTTCTCCATAGCAAGCATGCGTGGTAATGGAAGTCCAATTTTGGCTGGGATTACCGCCTCCGATCCGTAGACTAGACTGAATGGAGTTTCTCCCGTGCTGGTCTTTGGCATGGTACGATGAGCCCATAAGATGTTGGGGAGGTCATCGACCCATCCTCTGCGCGCTGTTCCGAGCCGCGCTTTTATGCCATCGACTATTTGTTTATTGACACTCTCGACTTGGCCGTTTGCTTGTGGGTGCGCCACAGAGGCGAAGTTGTGTTCGATCTTCATTTCTTTGAACCACTTCTGAAGATCTTCCGAGGAGAAATTGGTGCCGTTGTCGGAGATAATGCGCAATGGTAATCCGAATCTGCAAATAATATGTTCCCATATGAATTTGCGGATTACCATTGCTGTGGTTGAAGCTAATGCCTTGGCTTCGACCCATTTTGTGAAATAATCTACTGCTACGATAATGAATTTTACTGCACCTGGTGCGTCGGGGAATGGGCCAACAAGATCGATGCCCCATTGCTGGAAGGGCCAGGCGGATGTGACTGGTACGAGCGGATTCTTTGGACGGAGCGTTTTTGGCGTGTGGCGCTGACAAGCTGCGCATTTTCGTAGTAATTCTACCACGTCCACGTGCATTCCCGGCCAATAATAGCCCGCACTCATTATTTTCGCCACTACCATGCGCGGTCTAGCATGTATCCCACACAAACCTTCATGGATTTCCCTAACTAAGTACTGTGCATCTGTTTTGTCAACGCAGCGCAGGAGTGGTCCCATGAACGATTTCCGGTACAGAGTCTCGTCCGCCATCTCATAGTTTATTGCCTTATTTTGGATTTTCCTAGCTTCTGCCTTTCCTTCCGGGAGTTTGCCATGTTGCAGATACATGATGATCGGGGACATCCAGGATGGGTCGCCGATCTCTATGACTTTTACTTGTTTGAGAGGGACAAAAGGATTGGACAATACTTCGATGCGTACCTCTTTTGTTAAATGCCTGAAGCTGGTGGCAGCTAATTTGGTTAGTCCATCTGCGTGCTTGTTTTCGCTTCTGTTTATGTGATTGACTTTGAACGTTTGGAATTGGCCGATTAACATCCGCTCTTGTTCTAGATATAGCGCCATAGCTTCACCCTTTGCATTATAATGCTCATTAACTTGCTCGGCCACTAGTTTTGAATCAACGTTAGTGATGCGTGTTGTGTGTTATAGGTTTTTATGTATATTTTAAGCCCTTTTTACACGTTAGTCAAGTTTTAAATTTATAAAACACGATATTTTACTAACACCAAACACACATATGGGCAAGTGCACCCATCGTGAGCGTAGTATAGTGTTGGCAAGATACCGAGGTCGTCCAAGGACACAAGAGCTTTTAGTACCAGTTTATCCTCAACGTCTAATCAAATCAAAAGTTAGAAAAAGGTTTTAATGCTAGAAAAATAAAAACTAACTAAAATGCTAAAAAATAAAATAAAAGTAAAAACAGATAGACAAGATGAATCACTTGGCTCCGACTCGTGTTTAGTGTAACCTTTGATTATTTCCGCACTTTTGCACTTTTTAAGAGATTATCTTAGTTATTGTAGTAGGCCCCTCTTTTGAAGGTGACGTTACCCTCAACCCAGTAGTTTGATTCAGCAAGGATTCAATCCTAAAGAGTCAGATTATTGAAAGATAATTAATTAAGTTATTAATGCATATTATGGTAGGCCCCTCTTTTGAAGGTGACGTTACCCTCGGCTAAGTAGTCTGAGTCAGCAGGGATACAGTCCTAAGTAGCCGGATTAAAGTATTAATAGTAGCTTACATATGAGGGGATCAAAGAGTTTGGACCCCCGCCATCCAATACCGGTGGGTATTGAAGGAGGTCCTACTAAATTTAACCCAGGTCCTTGCAGGATCTATACACTGAACAAGGTAAGACTCTTACCAAACCGTTCCCTTAACCCCCAACCAGGTAGCCAACATATCTCCATATAGACCGTGGAGATATGAATGGTGAAAATCTTTTATTTTTTATAGAGAGTAAAATAATGCCAAGACACCACAGACAAACGATAAGGAAGAATCACCTTCAACATAAGAAACTAGTTATTAAAGTCATTAATACATAACCAAGTAAAAAGTGCGAAAAGATTAAAAATAAAAAAGTATTACACTAGACACTTGTATTCACCAAATGATGTAAGAGACTTAGGCAAACATGGCCTTTGATTGTCAAGAGCTCTTACGATCAATCTTGGATCCCGAGACGACTCACACACTCTCCGATAGACAATGGATGATGGTGGTGGATGATGGGGTTGTGATGGTGGTGGGTGGTTGGTGAAGTGTGAGAGAGGTGGTGTGCCAAGGGATGGTTTACAAATGAGCCAAGCACCCCTATTTATAGCCTGAACAGCAGCCCGGGCACGACCCCGTGTCCATTGGGCACGGCCCCGTGTCCACCTTCTTCTCTGTCTTCATTAATTGCAGTTTATCTGCATTAGTTGACCATGCCCCCGTGTCCGCTGGGCACGACCCCGTGTGCAGAAGCGTATCTGTACTATCAAGATTTCCTCAGATTATGCGAATCTTAGAGTTGACCATGGCCCCGTGTCCGCTGAGCACGGCCACGTGGTGGCTGATAGAAGCTTCTACAGCTTTGTCTTTTCTGCTGACACTTGGGCACGCCCCCGTGCTCATTGAGCACGGGGCGTGTTCAGCCTTCTGTTTTCTTGTTTTGCTTGGAAAGATGCTGTCGGGGAGGCCGGGCATGCCACGTTTGTTCCTTTTCTTGTATTTATGTTAGATTTAGCTTTCTTTTTGCTTCTTTTGTTCATTTGAGCTCATTTAATCCTGAAAATACAAAAGGAAGACAAAAACATACTTTTTCCAACATTAGTACTAAAAAAGGGTTAGTTTTATGCCACAATTGATGTAATTTATATGTTGCATTTTGTGCACATCAAATACCCCCACACTTGAATCTTTGCTTGTCCTCAAGCAAAACTCTTTATAATGTGGCTTTACATTCCCAAATGGAATGGGTAGAAGAGAAGGTTTTTGAGTTTGTCGTAGAGTGTCGGGATTTCCAAGATTCTTTATTTAGTTTTATTTTTATTTTTTACAATCATATTCGGCATGATTTATTTAAAACATTTCATAAGATAAATTACTTATTAGGGCATAACATGCCTTTTTAAAATTCCATTTATATACAAGTTCACATACCTCACGGGGGATCACTCAACACTCGGCAAAAAGATGTATTTTAGTGGATCACTCGAGAGCGACATGGAACTTACTCCTACCATAAGCTTGCCAAGCAATCAATCCTCCTCATTTTTAACTATACACCTTTGTAAATATCAAGAGGACTTTTGGGTGAAGGGTTAGGCTTGGGTTAAAGGTAGGTGGTTGGGTTAGTGGTTAGTAAAAGGGCGAAAGGCGTAAAAAGCGTCGGTTTTCGTAAGACTTTTTTTTTTTTGAAGTTTTTATTTTGATGAAGCTATTATTCAAACAAAGTTATTTTTGATAAACTTGTTTGTTTATTTCTCTTTTGCTTCATCATCATTTTTTTTTGAAAGTCATAAGAAAAACCGAGCTTGTTACCCCTGGACCATCCACATTATACACTGCACATTTTTTTTTTTGGAATGGGTCGTCACACCTATAGCTCTATATCTTACTACAGTTCGACTATTTAAAGTTAATGAATGTACTTAGGTACGGATGCATGACGCACCACCAAGTTTCATACAAAGGAACATAGATTTCACATAAACCATTTGTAGTAAGTTTGTAAATTTAAAAATAGTTTAGCACATATGAATCACCCTAAAATAGTTTAAAAACGGAAAAGTGGGGACTATGTACTCACCTTGATGTCTTGGTGAAGAGTTTGTGTGATCTCAAGGTTCTTTAAGATTACAATGAATTCCTAATAATAAGGACCGTTCATTAAGATTTTGTTGCGATGATGTTTGTAGATGGTTTGGGTTAAAGAACCCTAGGCAATTTATAATTTATTTAGTTTTTAGTAAATATATTTTTTGACAACTTTCTGTGTTGTTTTCGTTTTACGTTTTAAAATAGAAAACGGTGTCGAAAAGTTATGAAAATTTCTAGCATACTAAATCATAATTTGCTTTACAACTTTTGTCTAGAAAATATTTTTGTTTGGAACCCGGAAAATGGTCAAAACCGTGGATCTTTACATATCGTTTAGTTTTGCGCTTCACTTTGGTTTTAAACAGTTGAGGGTCCAAACAGAAGTGTTTTTAAGTGTATTATACATCCTTGGCACCATATTTTGGAGTACTTATCATGAAACAAGATTTTAATTTATATGGTTAAGTGTGGACCAAGTTATGGTCATTCAAAGTGACAACACATAATCTATCTAAAACGAGAAATATACTTATGTGTTCCCATTGGTAGTTTTTAATTTGTAACAATACGAGTTTGAACGTAAATAAGCTACGAAACTACTTTTTTATTGAAAGAGCTAAAGGAAGGCAACTTACTAATACTTAGAATAACTTTAAAGGATTCCTTCTAAAGACCAAGAGAAGCTTGCACATTAGGAACTAGAGCACTCACACAAGACTTGTTTGTGTTTTGAGTTGGTGTGAAGAAAATGGTAATCGAATGGTGCTATTTGTAGTGAAGTGAGGTTAAGGAGATTAAGACAAGTGTCCTCGGAGGCTTAGGAGTGTGATTAGTGTCCAATGAGGTGTCAACACTAGAAGAAGTGTCGCAAAGGAGAAGATAGGTGGCCAAACATGGGCAAGACAATTGTTAATGGGTGTCTTAGGAGATGATTAGTGTCCTATGATGTGTTTAGAGCTTCAAGATGGTTAGGACAAGTGTTTATGAGTGTTTTAGGAAGTGATTAGTGTCTTGCTAGGTGGCACAACATGGTAACTTAATGTTTTGGGTATTTTTAGTCCCTAGACTTTGAGTTTCGATGTTTTGGTGATTCTAATCCCTCATTTGAATTTAGGAAGGTTTCAAGGTATGTGATACTTAGGTTTGTTCTGATAGTTAAGCTATCAGAATATAATGTCCGTATTAACGAATATTTATTACGAAAATCGAAGGCTTGAAATTTTCACGGGGGTTACCTAACCTTTAATCAAATGTTAATTCCAATATGTCTCATAGGTCTAATGACATTTAGATCATACCGATTTAGAAACATCTTATGACTATGATCAATGAAGATCATTTTGAAATAAGTTACGTCATATATCATTCTCCAATGCATATCAATGAATATTGGACCTCAACTCTTTAAGCCTTCATGTCATGAACAATCAACCCTTCATAACCTATCCAAATCAATTTAGTCGACCTAACTCAACTGCTGGTCACCAAACAAAATTTTCCCAGAATACCCCTGGACCATCCACATTATACACTGCACATCTAGCACATGGGCCAGTTCAAATGGCAAATCAATATGCAAATGGGCAACCAAAATATCAATTTGCACAAGTTCACATGCCATAAGCACAAGTTCAAACACCTTCATAATCACAAACTCAATCTCAGGAAAATATGCCAGTAGTCTCTCAAACTACTGGTTCCATGCACAAGAAACTAATCAACAAAGCTTTTTCACTCAAAGTTTTGTAGATTGGAGCAGTCTATTTCAGGATTTGAGTGATGAACACTTTAGCATGATTGCTGTTGATCAAGGTCATAAGAACGTTACACTAGTTGCTTTAGAAATTTTAAGTGAGACCTCTGATCAAAGCATTGGTGAAACTAATGGTTTATCCATTATTCCACTTGCTGAATCAACAATTACTAACTCTTTCAGAATGTTGGTATATCCCTAGAAATACTATTAGAACTTTATTCTGTAAAATGCATCCAATCATTTTAGGATATCAAAGCAGTTAATATCATGCCTCTTGAAAAATCTGAGAATTCTGAAAACTGCTGGCACAAACCATTAGATCTCACAAATAAATTTAAAAAAATAAAAAAGGTCGAATCATTTCTGATTTAAAACATGAAGCCTCAAATTATTCTTCACAGTTCAGATCACTTCGTTCAAAATATCAAACATGTCAAAATGAACTTGAATCTACCCAAGTGAATTGTCAAAAGTGGGTAGAATCATGCAAAGGATTTGAGATTTTGTTGAATCAACAAACTAAAAGCAACGTGAAATTTGGATTTGTTTATAATCATACACAAGGACCAAGTGAATACACTCCTAAAACTTAAGCCTATGAAATTAAGTCCAATTCCACAATTGGAAAGGAGACTATGAACACAGATCATGGTTCCTCTCATAAATTTCTTGACCAACACAATACCAAATGGTCTAATGAAAATGTGTTAATAAGAATTTCAAGCCAATGACCTTTGTAACCTCTAAAGGGAAGATAACACCCATTGTTAACCCTCCAGCAGTTCTCACTAAAGCTGCTAACCCCAGCCAAAATTTCAAGGCCAAATCAAAGTCTGGTTAAAAAATGAGTAAGAAGTCAAAAGATACATTATTTTGTACGGTATGTGAGAAAACAAACCACAATACTAAGGATGGTTACATGGTCTTATCTTTTGAGAAAAGCAAGATAAAGAACATTGAAAACTTTCATGATAAGCCAGCCTACTATCTATGTAGTGATTCCAGTTACTGTGAATCCACAGGCTCTTTTAAAGTCTTTCAAACTGTTGAAACACCTAACAGCTGGCCCTAAATCATAAAAAATCACTAGACCAGTACAATTGACTGATGAACCTCTTGCAAATATATGGCCAACATAGAAGAATTCCCATTCTACCCCTCATCAGTATAAGCAAAAGAGGTCTGATCAAAGTGCTGAAATATATGGACTACGAAAGAACCAAAAGGAACTAATGAGGATGGTACAAAAGTCGTCAATAGGTCAAAACAGTGGTCAAAGTGACCAATCAAGTTGTGATGAGACCAAGCCTTCAAGTTATGAGGCATAGGTTCCAAAGAACCTTCACAAAAGGGTTATTTTCAATTAAAAACATAACAACAACTTCTTTTCTTTATTATAGCACAAAATTGCTAGTTAATCCTAGTAGTTTGGTAAAATCCAGCAGTTAACCTAACCGTTACACCAAGCCTACAAATACTCTCTCAGAGTTACAAAGTAACTTTAACCATCTTCAAAGTCGCCTATTGATCAATTAAAAGACCTAACTTTCAATTTCACTCACTGAACTTCAATGCTTCATTCGTACACATCATGGGAAACCTTGCTTTCCCACCCACTCACAACACCTTTTTCCTTATCTCACCAAAGAGAAGGATCATCCTTAATTCCACAACACCATTGATCTCATTGAGAAATCTTCATTCCACCATGCACTTACAATAACCCAATAATTTATAGAAACCACTGTTAATGAGTTTTGGTCATCTGCAAAACTTACTCATGATGATAAAGGGAAAGTGTTGGCCACCACAACAACCGTGGGTGAAAGAGAGGTTCTATCAATCAAACTCCAACAAGGGGACGCTGAAGGGGTGATGTGCGGTAAAGTGTTATATATTTTAGGTTAAGCCCTTTTTAACACTTATTTTTAGCCAAGTTTTAAATTTATAAAACACGATATTTTACTAACACTAAACACACATATGGGCAAGTGCACCCATCGTGAGCGTAGTATAGCGTTGGTAAGATACCGAGGTCGTCCAAGGACACAAGAGCTTTTAGTACCGGTTTATCCTCAACGTCTAATCAAAATAAAAAGTTTAGAAAAATGTTTTAAACTAAGAAAAATAAAACTAACTAAAATGCTGAAAATAAAAATAAAAATAAAAATAGATAGACAAGATGAATCACTTGGTTCCGACTCGTATCTAGTATAACCTTTGATTATTTCCGCACTTTTGCACATAATTAAGAGATTATCTTAGTTATTGTAGTAGGCCCCTCTTTTGAAGGTGACGTTACCCTCACCCCAGTAGTTTGAGTCAGCAAGGATACAATCCTAAAAGGGTGGATTATTGGAAGATAATGAATTAAGTTATTAATGCAATATTATGGTAGGCCCCTCTTTTGGAGGTGACGTTACCCTCGACTAAGTAGTCTGAGTCAGCAGGGATACAGTCCTAAATAGCCGGGTTATAGTATTAATAGTAGTTAACTTATGAGGGGATCAAAGAGTTTGGACCCCCGCCATCCAATACCGTTAAGTATTGAAGGAGGTCCTACTAAATTTGACCCAGGTCCATTGCAGGACCTCTAAACACTGAACAATGGCAAGACCTTTACCAAACCGTTCCCTTAACCCTTGACCAGGTAGCCAACATACCTCCATATAGACCGTGGAGATATGAATGGTGAAAATCTTTTATTTTATATAGATAGTAAAATAATGCCAAGACACCACGGACAAACGATAAGGAAAGATCACCTTCAACATAAGTAACTAGTTATTAAAGTCATTAATACAAAACCAAATAAAAAGTGCAAAAGATTAGAAATAAAAAGTATTATACTAGACAATTTGTCTTCACCAAGTGATGTAAGAGACTTAGGCAAACATGGCCTTGATTGTCAAGAACTCTTACGATCAATCTTGGATCCCGAGACGACTCACACACTCTATGATGGACAATGGATGATGGTGGTGGATGATGGTGTTGTGATGGTGGTGGGTGATGGATGAAGTGTGAGAGAGGTGGTGTGCCAAGGGATGAGTTGAAATGAAACCAAGCACTCCTATTTATAGGCTGAACAGAAGGCTGGGCACGGCCCCGTGTCCGCTGGACACGCCCCCGTGCCTGTCTGACACTCTCTCTCTTCATTAATTGTAATTCGCAATTACAATTAATGCGCCTGCTGTACTTTCGCCTCGCCCCCGTGTTCACTGGACACGGCCCCGTGGTGGGCAATAGAAGCTTCTATAGGTTTGTCTTTTCTGCTGCTTCTTGGGCACGACCCCGTGCTGGCTGAGCACAGGGCGTGTTTAGTCTTCTGCCTTCTCTATTTTGCTTGGAAAGATGCCGTTGAGGGGTCGGGCAGTCCACTCATGATCCTTTTCTTGTATTTATGTTGGATTTAGCTGTCTTTTTGCTTCTTTTGTGTTTTTGAGCTCATTTAATCCTGAAAATACAAAAGAAAGACAAAAACACTCTTTTTCCAATATTAGTACTTAAAAAGGGTTAGTTTTATGCCTCATTTGATGTAATTTATATGTTGCATTTTACACACATCAAATACCCCCACACTTGAACTTTTGCTTGTCCTCAAGCAAAACTCTTTAATATGTGGCTTACACTCCCAAATGGAATGAGTAGAAGAGAAGGTTTAAGGCTTGTCATAGAGTGTTGGGAATCCAAGATCTTTTTGGGTTTTATTTTTATCTATTTACAATCCTATTCGTTATGATTTGTTTAGAACGTTTCATAGGAGAAATTACTTATTTGGGCATAACATGCCTTTTTAAAATTCCATTTATATACAAGTTCACATACCTCACGGGAGAAATCACCCACACTCGGCCGAAGGTGTATTTTTAGTGAATCACTCGAGAGCGGCATGGAACTTATTCCTACCATAAGCTTGCCAAGCAATCAATCCTCCTCCTTTTTAACTTTTATACCTTTGTAAATATCAAGAGGACTTTGTGGGTTAAGGGTTAGACTTGGGTTAAAGGTAGGTGGTTGGGAAAATGGTTAGTGGTTAGTAGAAAAAGGGTGAAAAGCGTAACAAGTGTCGGTTTTCGTAGGACTTTCTATTTTTGTAACTTTTATTTTGATGAAGCTTTTATTCAAACAAAGTTATTTTTGATGAACTTGTTTGTTTATCTTTTGCTTCATCATCAACACATTTTTTTTTCATACGAAAAAAACCGAACTTGTTACTAAAATAAAGGGTTAAAAATAAAAAAGGTTTTGGTGGGTAAAAGGGTGTTTGGTTTAGGTTATGAAATGAAAAGGTTTAAGCTCAAAGGGGCTAACTAGGGGGATTTTTTTGGGTAGGTGGTAAAAGAAAAAGAAAAATAATGGTGTAGAAATAAAAAGGGTTAGTCCTAATGCCTCCATCATTTACTTACTCGGGTTTAAGTTGATAAGGACCGGGAATGTATCGTCATGGCAAGTTCTAGAGTCGTAAGAACCAAGCGGCTATTCACACAAGAAACGAAAAATGAGCATTTAGTCTAAAGATGTAAATTTGTATGCTCAATAAAGGCTCAAAACTCACTTTTGTGGGAATGGGTTTTTATGTGATCAAGTATATATAATCAAATTTTAACTAAGCTTGTCATGCCTTTTCATAATTTTCTTATGTTGGTTCTTTTTATCACTACGCTATCGATTGTAAATTCGTAAAAATATAACCTTTTTGAGAACTTGAATTTCCCGAGTTAAACCTAGACAAGTAAAAAAAAATGAAATTTTTGAAAAAAATTTGGGGTGATTAGCGGTTCCAATAGAGTTTTGTGTAAGGCTTGTATTTAGGACTTGCAAGATTCAAGGTTTTAGCATCCCCCCCACACTTAAATTACACTCAATGTGTCCCAAAAATAAATTTTTAGGTTGATTAGATGTGTAAAATGGTGTTAAAAGCAAAGATTTATGTTACTGGTAGTCTGGACACGGCCCCGTGTTCAGGTGCCAGTAACAGAAATTAAAGAAAAGAAACAGAAGCCTGGACAGGGGGACGTGTCTGGTGAACACGGCCCGTGTCCAGTTACCTGAACTGGGCATTTTTCTGCAGGGGGTTCAACACGGGGCCGTGTTGGTTGGGCACGGCCCGTGTTGAACCTTCTGTAATGGAGAGAATTGTCGGGTTGCCTTGTTCTTGTGCATGAGGTCATTTTTCTCGTTCCCTTTTTCATCCCTTACCACCATGAGTGTGTTTTATTCCTGAAAATTAAAACTAACTAGAAAACATAAAAATTAATCTAAATTAAACTAAGGATAGTTCCGCGGAATGCCTCCGTGGTGCGCCACGTTTATAAGGGTCCTTGGCTAGACCCAAAGCCGGTCATATGTCACCCAAGTGGGATGTATTGCATCCCATGCTACACCGTCGGAGAGCGTCATCCAAGCTTGAGTCTATGACCTGCATATAGTTGACCGGGTCTTCGTCCTCAATTCTTTTTCCACATTCAAACTTTACTTCCTTATCCCCAAACTTCAATGTTAACGTTCCGTCATTCATGTCTACCACCGCTTGGGCGGTGGCTAGAAATGGCCTCCCGAGGATGAGAGGGACATCGGTGTCTTCTTCCATGTCTAGGATGACAAAGTCGGTTGGGAAAACGAAGTTGTCAACTTTTACCAATAGATTCTCAGCGACACCTTGTGGGAATTTGACGGATCTGTCGGCGAGTTGTATGCTCATCTTTGTAGGGCTTGTTGTTCCTAGGCCGAGTCGTTTGAACATCGATGTGGGCATGAGGTTAATGCTAGCCCCAAGATCGGCTAATGCATTACGAATGGGAGACTCCCCGATCGAGCAAGGAATTATGAAGCTTCCGGGATCAAATTTCTTTTGTGGAAGTTTGCTGAGCACTAAGGCGGAGCATTCTTCGCCTAAGTTAACTAATTGCAATGATTCAATTTTCCTTTTGTATGTGAGGAAATCCCTCATAAATTTTGTGTATTTAGGCATTTGGGTTAGGACCTCGATAAAAGGAATATTAACATGCAATTGTTTTAGTAAATTTTCAAATTTAGCGAATTGCTCATCGGTCTTTTGACGATTTAACCTACCGGGGTACGGAATTGGAGGAGTCTTGGTGGGCTCTTGAGTTGGTAGAGAAGCCTTTTCTGATGCAGGAGGAGTCACATGTTGGCTAGATTGGCTTCTTTTATTTGGCGGCAATGGAGCATCCTCGGGACCCACGGTTCGATTTCTTAATGTGATGAGATGTACTTGTGCCTTCGGGTTGGTTTTGGTATTACTAGGTAACGCTCCTTGTGGTCTCTCGGAGAAATTTTGAGCTAGTTGATTTAATTGTTTTTCAACGTTTTGAATGCTAGCTTGTTGATTTCTAAAATTCGATTCCAATTGTTGAAATCGATCCGAGTTTTTCTTTTCAGTGTCAGAGATGAGGCGAGATACAGTATCTTCAAGCCTTTCTCTTCCACCTTGTTGTTGAGAGAAATTTTGTGGTTGTTGAAAATTAGTTCGTTGGTTTTGTTGGTTACTACTATTGCCGGGATCTCTCCAACCAAGATTTGGGTGGTTACGCCATCCTTGGTTGTAGGTACCCGTTGGAGGACCCGACGGCTTGGGTCTATTATCAATGTAGTTTACCGTTTCTGTTTGTTCATCTAATTCTTTCATACAACTCCAATTTTCATGTGACCCACCACACCCTTCACAAGCCATAACCGAGGCCGTTTTTGTCATTTCTAGCTTTTTGATTTTCGAAGAGAGGGCCTCGATTTGGGCTTGTAAAGAGGTGCTTTCATCAACCTTATGGGCGCCCGGGGCAATAGATTTATTACCTCGGGGAGTGTGCCATTGAAAATTGGTTTGAGCAATTTCCTTAATTTGATTATATATTTCATTTGGGCGACGATTTCCTAAAAGTCCCCTGGAGCTTGAATCAAGTGTTTGTCTTGTGTGTGGCAACAACCCATTGTAGAAAGTGGATACTTGTTGCCACACCGCTAGACCGTGATGAGGACACTTTCTTAGAAGCTCCTTGAACCTTTCCCAAGTTTCATATAAGGATTCCCCATCCTCTTGTGAGTATGTATTAATTTCAGTCATTAATTTAGCCGTTTTAGCAGGAGGGAAATACTTATATAAAAACTTTTGGGCAAGTTCATCCCAAGTGTTTACCGAGCCAACTGGGAGGGTGTTAAGCCAAGCCTTAGCTCGGTCTTTTAGTGAAAATGGAAACATTCGAAGGCGGATGGCGTCATTTGATGCTCCATTGATCCGAAAGGTATCACATATTTCTAAGAAGTTAGTAATATGCAGTGGGGATCCTCGTCCGCAAGCCCATGGAAGGTTGCGGAGTTTTGGAGCATTTGTATCAAATGCGGCCGAAGTTCGAAGTTATTGGCTTCGACATTTGGTGCATTGATAGCGGCGCCAAGATTGCCTACGGTGGGTCGTAGGTAATCCATGAGGGTACGTTGATCCGCCATTGGAAGTGGGTCCCCCGAAACTTTCTCTTGATTTTTGGCTTTAAGTCTTTTTCTGAGAAAGCGTTCGGGTTCTTCTAGAGGTTCTTTTATGTCTCTACTAGAACTGGAGCTCATGCACTACGTAGGAGGTTCAAATGTGGCGCCTAGGTTCCAAGTCCTGCAATAAAAACAGAAAAGAACGTTGGTCAGAATGTTCACCACGGCCCCGTGCTCAGCAAACACGGCCCGTGGTCAGAGGTACAGTGATTGTCTTCTGGATCCCTGTTACTGGGAGTTGGACACGACCCCGTGTTGCACCGACACGGCCCCGTGTTCAGCTCTCTGTAACTCAGAAAATAAAAACTGCCAGTGATGATGCTGGGCACGGCCCGTGTCTGACCAAGCACGGCCCGTGCTGAGCTCTGCAGAAGCTGAAAAACTAAGAAAATCCTAAAAAAAATAAAATAAAAAAAATGATTAGGCCGTTGATTCCTAACTTTCTTAAAATCCTTGTGTCCCCGGCAGCGGCGCCAAAAACTTGATGTGCGGTAAAGTGTTATATATTTTAGGTGTATATTTTAAGCCCTTTTTAACACTTATTTTTAGCCAAGTTTTAAATTTATAAAACACGATATTTTACTAACACTAAACACACATATGGGCAAGTGCACCCATCGTGAGCGTAGTATAGCGTTGGTAAGATACCGAGGTCTTCCAAGGACACAAGAGCTTTTAGTACCGGTTTATCCTCAACGTCTAATCAAAATAAAAAGTTTAGAAAAATGTTTTAAACTAAGAAAAATAAAAACTAACTAAAATGCTGAAAATAAAAATAAAAACAGATAGACTAGATGAATCACTTGGTTCCGACTCGTATCTAGTATAACCTTTGATTATTTCCGCACTTTTGCACATAATTAAGAGATTAACTTAGTTATTGTAGTAGGCCCCTCTTTTGAAGGTGACGTTACCCTCACCCCAATAGTTTGAGTCAGCAAGGATACAATCCTAAAAGGGTGGATTATTGGAAGATAATGAATTAAGTTATTAATGCAATATTATTGTAGGCCCCTCTTTTGGAGGTAACGTTACCCTCGACTAAGTAGTCTGAGTCAGCAGGGATACAGTCCTAAATAGTCGGGTTATAGTATTAATAGTAGTTAACTTATGAGGGGATCAAAGAGTTTGGACCCCCGCCATCCAATACCGTTAAGTATTGAAGCAGGTCCTACTAAATTTGACCTAGGTCCATTGCAGGACCTCTAAACGCTGAACAATGGCAAGACCTTTACCAAACCGTTCCCTTAACCCCCGACCAGGTAGCCAACATACCTCCATATAGACCGTGGAGATATGAATGGTGAAAATCTTTTATTTTATATAGACAGTAAAATAATGCCAAGACACCACGGACAAACGATAAGGAAAGATCACCTTCAACATAAGTAACTAGTTATTAAAGTCATTAATACAAAACCAAATAAAAAGTGCAAAAGATTATAAATAAAAAGTATTATACTAGACACTTTGTCTTCACCAAGTGATGTAAGAGACTTAGGCAAACATGGCCTTGATTGTCAAGAACTCTTACGATCAATCTTGGATCCCGAGACGACTCACACACTCTATGAGGGACAATGGATGATGGTGGTGGATGATGGTGTTGTGATGGTGGTGGGTGGTGGATGAAGTGTGAGAGAGGTGGTGTGCCAAGGGATGAGTTGAAATGAAACCAAGCACTCCTATTTATAGGCTGAACAGAAGGCTGGGCACGGCCCCTTGTCCGCTGGACACGCCCCCGTGCCTGTCTGACACTCTCTCTCTTCATTAATTGTAATTCGCAATTACAATTAATGCGCCTGCTGTACTTTCGCCACGCCCCCGTGTTCACTGGACACGGCCCCGTGGTGGGCAATAGAAGCTTCTATAGGTTTGTCTTTTCTGCTGCTTCTTGGGCACGGCCCCGTGCTGGCTGAGCACGGGGAGTGTTTAGTCTTCTGCCTTCTCTATTTTGCTTGGGAAGATGCCGTTGAGGGGTCGGGCAGTCCACTCATGATCCATTTCTTGTATTTATGTTGGATTTAGCTGTCTTTTTGCTTCTTTTGTGTTTTTGAGCTCATTTAATCCTGAAAATACAAAAGAAAGACAAAAATACTCTTTTTCCAATATTAGTACTTAAAAAGGGTTAGTTTTATGCCTCATTTGATGTAATTTATGTGTTGCATTTTACACACATCAAGGGGTTGATAAATTCTCTAAAACAGAGATGGTTTTGAATTCATCGAACAGGTCTACTATGGTGAGACCAAGTATGCTACCTATGAGAAGAAATACTGTGCTCCTAGTCTTGAATATATATTTCATGCTCTCATGCAATGCTTCTTGGGTAAATCTGGTTCTTGGAATGAGATTCCACACTCAACTCAATTCGTTGCTTATTCAATTTTAACTGAATCTAAATTTAAACTTTCAAATTATATTTTTAAGAAACTTTGTTCAAATGTCACCTCTACAACAAAAAATTCAATGTACCCTAGACATGTTATTGCTATTCTAAAACAAGAATTTCCTGGTGAAGTCTACAAAAAGGGTATGATTCTTTCCATAAAATCCCTTTTAGCTCAAACTTTACAAGAATGGGATCAATCAAAACTGAGCAAAACATAAATGAAGAAGCAGCTGAGCCTGTGCAAGGCAATAATCCTGCACAACCCATAATTGAGGGACAACAACCACCTGAGCCCACTTCTCTTGCTCACCAAAGGGAATAACCCATCCTTGAATAACCCACAACAAAAATCACCAAAAAGAGGAAGAAGTCTTCATCACAAAAGACTTCTAAATCCTCTCATTCAAAATCCAAACCCACTTCCTCAAACAGAATCAAAACAAAGACTACTTAGGAAGTTGAGGTCCCTGAGTCTGACAGAAAAACAAACTCAGCCAGAGACTTTGGTTACTTCTTCACCATAGTCTCTAGTACCCCAAACCAGCCTAACCAATAATTTTGAAAAGAGACTCAGGGAGGCAGATCTTCTTGTGTACCATGAAAAGGGCACATCTTAACCACAAACCACAAAGATGCAGCCACAAAATCAAGCCCTAGTACAAAAGGAATATAGCTCTCACCCACATGAGGAAGAGGCTCATCCCACTCAGGTAAATCTTGATCCGGTGATTCGTTATCACATTAGGGTTCCAATCTTTAAGGTGGTGCACCCACTTCAAGCCCACGATTCGTATTTCGCTAACTAGCCCACGACCCGTAAGGGTGCTAACTGGGCCTGCCTTCCTAGCATCTTTAGTAATATCCTAATCCAGCTTAGAAATGCTTCATTTCATCTAGGAATCTGCAAATCAATTAAAAACAAACATTTAATTAATTCCAAGCAAGATTTATCACAAACGGGTATAAAAACGCAGGGTTTTAACACTATAAAAACGTATTGTCTTTCAAATACATCAGGTGTGATACATCGTCCTGGTGGGGCGTGACCGGGGCACGAGTCTTATTTTCGTAAGCTGGTTCAGAAGCATGGGGAAAGGACAAAACCGAATCAACCTTTTGTTTTTTGGTTATTTGAGCTAATCAGTCCAAGTACAACACACTCCTTTATTTATTTTCTTATTTAATTTGTCTTCGCGAAACCATATACACCTTAAAAAAGTGAGTGAATGTCCTCATGTTTTTGTGGCAGCGACGTGATAATCACTTTTTCCTTTTTTTGTGAAACCATTACAGATGATCTTATAAATCAAACTTACGAAAAGAAAGCGTACCAAAGATCTTTTGGTGTACAAGTAGCTAGAAGTTAGATAAAGACTTTACATTTTCAAATGGTAAGAGTATAAATCTCGTGCTTGTAAAATATATATATATATATATATATATATATAAAAGGGAAGGCTAGATAGAAAACCCTCATTTTGGTAGAAAACTCTGGAAACCCAAATCTCCCCCCATTTTAACCCAACTTCCCGACATTTTTTTTTTGAAAAAAATCTCACATATATAAATGTTTTAGAGTGTTTTGGGCCAAAAAAATCAAAAAAGCGCCGAAGGGATTTAAAAAAAAAAATAAACAAATTTCAGCAATGTCCGGTCGCCTAACATGTGTTAGGCACAAAAGACAGAAATTGCTGAATTTTTTTTTTTAAATTATCCCTTCGGCGCTTTTTTGATTTTCTTGGCCCAAAACTCTTAAAAACATGTATATTACATGTGTTATTTTTTTCAAAAAAAAAAATGTCGGGAGGTTGGGTTTTCTAGGGTTTTTTATATAGATAGGGTTTTCTATATAGTCTTGCCCTATATATATATATAGGGGAAGGTTAAAAGGGGAAGGTTAAAATGAGAACCACCTCGAGTTGTAAGAACCCGCGAGAACCACCCCCACGGGGGGGGGGGGGGGGCGTTGACCACGATTTTTTTTTTACAACTAGATGTGTATATTTTAACAACCTACGTAAAGTTTGGGTTTAAACGGCGCGCCCGAGGGGGTAGTTTTTTACGCCCAAAGTTTGGGTTTTTTTATTTTTTTTAATTTTTCTTTTTTTTTTAACCAAACTTTGGGCGTAAAAAGCTACCCCCTCGGGCGCGCCGTTTAAACCCAAACTTTACGTAGGTTGTTAAAATATACACATCTAGTTGTAAAAAAAAAATCGTGGTCAACGCCCCCCCGCGGGGGTGGTTCTCGCGGGTTCTTACAACTCGAGGTGGTTCTCATTTTAACTTATTCCTATATATATATATACGCGGGGGTGGTTCTCGCGGGTTCTTACAACTCGAGGTGGTTCTCATTTTAACTTATTCCTATATATATATAAAATTTAAGAGCATTCACATTTGAGTCTTTAGTCTTATCTTCATCCTAACATTACAAGGAAAACATAAAAAAAATTTAACTTTTTGAGTGTTCACATCTCTTCCCATTATGTATATATTGTTGACGAAGATTTATGAATAGTAATTTTAATTTTATAATAATACATAGTTTTTTAATTATTTATTATTTTAATAGTGTAATATTTAATTATTATATTTGCTTTTTACTTTTTAACATATTTTCATTTTTTTTTCTTTTCTTAAACCATATTTCCTCTGTCATTTATTTTCTGTTTTTAATAATTATTTTTTCCTTTTCTAAATCATATTTCCTTTTTTAGTTACTTAGATATTTTATTAATAACTTAGATTCATTATTTTTTTTCCTTGACATTCTCGAGTAAGTTTTGTTAAAAACAAACATGTATTCAAAATAGAGTATTTATTTGGTATTATAAAACGGTACGATGATAAACTGAACCGATTTTCTGACGGTTTAGCTTTCTAAAAAAAGTTGCTTCTTTTTCAAATAACGTTTGTTTTACCATATCATTTGCTCCGTTTCGCCGTAACGCGTGACGTAAACAAATCTAGTATATATTTGTGAGTGAATTCTCCATAGTATAAAAAGTAGTTGTAAGTGAAGAAGGGAGAAAATGTTACCGTTCATCTGTATATTTCGAGGGACACTGTTCACCCCCATTGACTTTTTAATATTTTTTGAAAATGATTATGAGTGGAAGAGAGAGAAAATGTATTTATAAAAAAATATACAAAAATATTATTTAACTGAAAAGAATAGAGAAAATATAGCGATTTTTAGTGTAATTATTAGAACATGGATAAGGGAAGGATATTAATACTCTTATCAGTAAAATTTTAAAGAAAGCTACAATTAATCTATATATTTACATCTCACTATTCATCACTTATTTATTTATTTATTTTTAGTGGAAGAGAGAGAAAAAATAGTAAATATTGATCGAACGAGTAAAGTTTTTTTATAATATTTAAATTAATAAGGTAAATGTGTTTTTAGTTAAATTATGAGGCCATGCGTGATGGGCTTTATAAGGGCGAGAAAGGTTTTGATAATGCCCTTACAATATCCCCATCGGCATTATAGGGGCATGAAGAGGGAGGACATTTCTAAAATAATGCCCAATAAAAAGAAAAAAACTAGAAAACTAATAAATGAAAGGTCATCAAAAAACTGTAACTATTACATGAACCATTATAATGGTGATGTGACAAAAATACCCTTTAAAGGGCATTAACTATTATCTATAGTGTAATATAAATAAAAAAGTTGAATGTGAATTAATTAAAAGTGGAGTTGTGTAAATTGTCGTTTATAAAAAACAACCATGGAAACTGGATTTTGCCTGAACATGACTCAATAAAAAATTGAAGAATTCTAAAGTTTAAGAAAATGAGAAAAGACATTTATTTTCAGGACGTGGTCTACTGTTTCCTTGCATCAAGATTTCCCCCCTATAAAACATCACAAAAAAACAAGATAATTTATGCTTTGAAAATGAGAATCTGTCAACCAGAACATGATATGCCCTCCGTCCCCACAAAACAGCTGAAACAATTAATATTAAATTCAAAGTTTCTGTTTTTCACGTTTAAAACTATCATGTTGTTAGTAGGGATGAGCTCGGTACCGTCCTGTATCGAACTGGTACCGGTACCGAAAGAATCGGTACTGAAAATCATCAAAAGTGGGTACCGGTACCGAATATACCCGGTTCGGTACCAGTATTTGAGGGTAAAAACCGGTAAATACCGGTACCGTACCGGACCGGTACCGAAAATGCTAAAAGTCGGTGCCGAATCGGTACCGAAAACATACCCGGTTCGGAACAAATTGCTCATCCCTAGTTGTTAGTTCTCTAAACAAAATAATTAATTGTTTATTTGTTTTTCTTTTAAAGTTCTTGTATTTCTTTTTCTAATAGTTAAACGCCAAAATGTTCTATAAGGTTTGATCACTTTTGTTAATTTAGTCTAAAATTAAAACATTTTGAATCTGGATTCCCGTGATTTCAATTTTGTTGTCATTTTCATCCAAAATCCAAACTGGGTCTGATTTTTCAGTTAACCACATGCCTTTTTGTTGTTTCACTCCCTTTTAATGCAGGGCAAATGGTCTTTTAACGTATTATTATGACATATTAAAAAAACAAAAAAAATACGATTGACATTATAAATAGAAATATATAACACAGTCAACAAATATCCATCTTCCTGATTTCCCCTCAAAGTCATGTGATTGAACCCTAACATAATCCATGGACGATTACGATGATTTGAACTGGTCTGTTCGAAAACAAGGCTCCACTTTGATCCTCAAGTAAGATATGGTACATATTTTTTATTGTTAACTTCGAATTTTGATTTTATTTTTTCAAAATCGTTAAGACAATGCAACTTGGAATGTTGAATTAATTGTTTTTTCCTATTCTACAGCTAATCGACCTGAATTCTTCACCCTGAAAGTTCATCATGGTGGTAATTTTACTAATGAAACTGACTTTGAAGTTTAGATCAATTTTAGAAGAAAATTAGGTCAAAAAATCATAATCGAACGACATACCAGTTTAAGTTTATTACATCGATAGAAGCGACGACCCGGGTTTTGTGTCGTCCACGAGGTGCGAAGTTGGGCTGGAGCTCCAGGTGTAGACCACCATTGTGTTAATCTTCAGTTGCAGGTGGCTAGGGTTGAAGAAAGGCGGTGGAGACTGAGGTTGAAGAAGGACGGTGGGGATTGGGGTTGAAGAAGGGACAGTTAGAGTTTTATAAAGGGATTTTGTGATTTTTTTTTCATTTTGAATATGTGATAATAATACGCCAAAATATCATTTTGTCCTTCACTAAATGGAGGAAAACGACAAAAAGGCGTGTGGTTAATTGAAAAATCAGACCCAATTTGGATTTTGGATGAAAATGACACTAAAATTGGAACCATGGGGACCCAGATTTAAAAGGTTTCTAATTTGGACTAAAGTGGCAAAAGTGATCGAACCTCAAGGACCATTTTGGTATTTAACTCTTTTTCTAACTAAAGTGATGTAACACCCTAACACATTTAACCTCAAAACAACGCAGCGGAAATTCGAGTCTTAAAATTTCTTTCATGACATACATCTTGACATTCTAAAAATTCATTTTATAATATAAGAACTTAACTTATAAACACTAAATTGCATATTTAGACATTCCCGTACAATCTGTCTTGTGACTCGATCCTCGATCTTCAATCCTTGGATATCCTCATGACTGGTACTACCTGCGCTCACCACACAAAATTCGTACATTAGTAAGCATTATAAACATACAAGGTTTGTTCACATTTACTTCTCGTTTCATTTACTCTTTACATTCCAGCTTTTCCATCCTGTCATACCATCCGTGGTGAGACTTCTTTGCCATTCCTGCATTTCACTTATAACTCCATGTACACGAATAAACAACGTAAACACTTGATCGTACCAAAAGACTTACATACATACCGAAACTTCATACACACTATCTCCATACATACATACGTACACACATACATGTCAACCTACATACAAACTTGCATATAAATACATATTAATCATTCTATATGTATCTACATATATACATACCTACATCGTCACGTACGATCATGTCATCCCACATATATACATTCACACATACATACATACGTACATACATACATACACACTACTACATGCCTTCACACAAACCTACATACGTGCATACATTCGTACATACTCACTTGCATACATATACATGCTTCCTACATACACCTCTACATACATACACTTGGGTTTATAAAACATACATACGTACATGTCTACATACTTACTTACATATATATTTATAATCACCTATTTCAACATACCCAACTCATACTTACCTACTCATATACGTCTTCATATATCCACGTGTACTTCTTCACACACTTATAATCTTACATACGTTTACGCATACATGCTTACATACGCTTCTACACACATGTTAGATACATACAAACATACATACCTAACAAGTGTGGGCATACACTTAAATTCATAAAAACGTAAGTTGAACTAGTCGTACATAACTTAAAACGCGTTTAAACGAGTTCCCAAGCCAAAACGAGACATAAAAATAATTTTTCCGGATAACACACCCGTCGCGCGACGCGACGGGCCGTCGCGCTACGCGACCCCCCTATTTCAGCAGAAAGATTGCAGCTGTTTGCTGCATATTCCCTGCACGTCCGGATTTTACGGAAACGGCCATAACTTCTTCATTATTGGTCTGTTTTACCCGATTCTTTTTCCTACGCGTCCGTAATTTAATTCTCCATTTTATGGAGTAAAAATCCAATATTTGGACTACCAAGATTTGGGACTTTTAGCCTTCGGCTTCTTACCCTTTTTACCAAATCTTGACCCGTTCATGCATCTAGCAACATAACTTGATGGTTTGACCTTAACTTCATATGAATTAATAATTTCAAGGTCATTTGTCATAAAAGATTCATTCCCGGATACCTTACATCTTATTCCACTCGTTTTCGCTCAAAAACTTATTTTGACCCGTTAAGGGTAATTGCGTATTAAAACGTTTATGACTTACAAAACCATACTCTCCACTTTCATACTTGACCAAAACATTCCATTAATCGAATAACTTGTTTCTAAACCACTTTCAAGATCGTTTGCCCAAATTACCCATCAAGGGCATTTCGGTCAACTTTAATCCCATCATTTACGATGAGAGACTACGACACATATTTGACCTCATCCTTCATGTTTAGTTACTTAAAACACCATATTACTTAATCGCACTAAGAAGTGGTTACAGAAATCACTTACCTTATGCGTCCGTGCTCGCATCCGATTCCTTGCCTCTTCTTGACCCGTTAACATCTCATGCTTGAGCCCGTCTCGACGTGATTCCTATACTTTCATTTCATCAAAATCACGCTCTTATTAGCATACTCATTTGTGCATGTTAACCATCATGTCAATCGCATCTTTCATACTTAACTTTCATTATTCATTCTTAACCAACATAACTCATATAATCATATCCATATACGCTTAAATTCATGTAACTCATCATGTCATTACATTTAACGCGGATTGCTATAACATGTATCATACGACTTCTTATAATCCTACTTTTACGATAACGAGTCAAATCATGATTCTTATACTTAGCTGACTTTCAAAGTCAACTATTAACCATATTTAACTATCGATTTATCATCATATACTAGTAACATCATAATCGACTATACGGACAACACTATATACATTTTATCATACACTTGATGTGCGTGTATCACCTTTTAAGCATAACGTACAACTAATTCATACATACATCTTCTAATTTCATACATAACCCATCAAAACCTACTACTAATCATCATGTTTCATTTCCAACTAAACATCAAACATAGCATCATCATTTTTCTCCTAATTCATCTAACAAGATTTCATCATACCCACATAATACATCATTCTTTCAACAAGAATTAAACATAAATGGTGGTTCAAGTCATCATCCTCACCATAACAAACGGGTTTCACATCTAAACTTCAAATTAACACAAACCTTGCATAACCCATGTTTTATATGATGATTCTAACCCTTATACATGATCAATTTCATACTAACTCACGGATTAGAGCATAACCCACTTCACCCATGATCACCAATCCTAGATTTAAGACATACCTTATGATCCCCTCGTGTTGGTGATCATTAATCCATGCTCGGTTATGAATTTAAGCATCATTTAGCCTTCCAATTGGATGATCTTTCATGTTTAGGGTTTGAGACTCCATGGGAGTCTCCTGATCGATCTAGAACACACACGAAGGTGTGTTTGTGTGTGTTGTTAGTTTCTTTTAATAACACAACTTCCATCTTGTTCCACTTTAACCCCTCGGGTTTGCCTTTAAAACATAACCGACACTACCTTCATCATTTAATACTTTTGACCATACCCTTAACTAGGTTAAATAACCTAGTTATTAATTTCATAACGTGTCATATATGAACACACGAAAAATATTAACATTATGATTTTTGGGGCGTTACAAGTCTACCACCCTTAAATGAGGTTTCGTCCCCGAAACCTTTCTTACCTTTATTTAACACTAATTATTCCTTCTCTACGTCCACTCGACACAACCACGAGCTCATCACCATGACTATCATTCAATTTCAAGAACCCAACCCAGAATTCTTATTAATGTTTCTTTCATGTTTATTTCATTATTCATATCATTGACTTCTTCCTAACAATTCCATATCTTCCTTATCATACTTTCGCATATCATTTTCATTTCCTTGACCTGTCAATAACGGGTCTATATACATACTTCCTCAATCTGTAATCATACATACATTCTTATGATCCGTTCACAACGGATCTACTACAATCATCCTATCTCTTAAGATTACATTCTACACATATATTATTTAGCATTTAGTTCTTGTTTTGTTACCGCACAAAACTACTATTTCATGACCACATATACGCGCTTCACTTCAAAGTTAACATCATTCTATCTTTTCTATAACTACTTGTACCATACATACTCTTACGTTATCTTCCATTCACCTTGTTCATTCTACATTACTATTCCTCTTATTTCATGCGTTATTTCGTTTACATAAGCCCACATGTCACGCAAATTCATTATACGAGAGTTTAGCGAATTCTCGAATTTTTTTTTCACTTCAAACCTTTGGGATTCGTTCCTTAACGACATAATCTTCTTCTTAGGTCAACTGTTAGGAATCGAACATTCTGTACTATATCATACTCATTCCACCATACATTTTGTAGGGCGTTTTCAACTTATAAATTCATACTTATCTGACATAAATTAAAGCATTTTACTTACCTCGATTTCCTTCCATACTTCAGCGATCCGTAAATCAGATCTGTCCACATTCTTCACGTGTACTAGCCGTACTAGACTAGATTTCATTCATCCGTGCAATGTGCCTTCGCTCGTGCACAACCTCTCACCAAATCGATGGGTTTCATCACCTCTAGGTTCCTTCTTGTGCGTACTTATATCATTGTCCGGGTATTAGCCCGTCATTCATTTTGACTCCTAGTAGTCGATTACCAGCACTTTTAACACATAACTTATTCAAAACTTCTTTCTTTCGTTTTGAAATTTAAAATTTAGGTTTGCGTGCCAATCATGATCATTCTTTCATTCAGTTACTTTGCATTTACTCACATGATTCGTATGATACAACCACAGTCAAACTATTGACACATCGTGATGTGGGCTATTTTCATCATTTCTATATTTTAAACTCGTCCTGCGGACACAATCGTAGCATCCATACCTTTCATTATTTCTATGTTTTGAATCCGTCTAGCGGTTTCGAACATTCCCTTCATGCATTTCATACCTTGAATCCGTCTCGCGGATTCAAACATTCCATTCATGCCCTTCTTACCTTGAATCCGCCTCGCGGATCCAAACATTGCATTCACACCTTTCATTCTTTGAATCCGTCTCGCGGATTCAAACATTTCATTCATACCTTTCATTCCTTGAATCCGTCTCACGGATTCAACATATCATCCATGCCTTTCATCCTTGAATCCGTCTCACGAATTCAAACATATCATTCATGCCTTTCATCCTTGAATCCGTCTCACGGATTCAAACATATCATTCATGCCTTTCATCATTGAATCCGTCTCACGGATTCAAACATTTCCTTCATACATTTCCTTCCTTGAATCCGTCTTACGGATTCCATCATTTCGTTCATACATTATATTCCTTGAATCCGTCTCACGGATTCAAACATTTCATTCATATCTTGTTGATCCGCACTTTCTTACGGATTCAACACTCTTCATTTTTATCTCTCATACTTTTCATTCCTACATAGTACTCTCAATTGCCCGAGAGTCTTACTTCCCATTTCACCCACACGCCCGCCTGCTACCCAACTCTACCGGACATACCTGTAACAATTATCATGATCTCACGAACGTCATACGTTTCTCGTGTACTGGCCAGGTACACAATCCACATAGTAGTTTCGTGCCTTCATGTAATTGTCACCTTATGTCCGTAGACTTAGGTTTCGGCGCGTGTATCACTTCCAATACTTCGTTACAATACAATCATTGTCTTTCATTTTAAAATTTTCCTTCCCTTAATGAACTTTGCCATTACTTACATCCACATATTAAATTCACGTACCTGGGCTCATTTGCCTATTTGTCTTATTACCTCTTTGCCTGACTTAGTATTCATCCTAGACTGCATTCACGGATCATCCTCTTCCAACACTTATGCTTACCTTGCACATACAAAACCGTCAGTTTCTTTATACGTATACATAAATACATACTTTCATCAGCCTTTACCTTGGGATCTTGATCGAGTCTTAGATTGTACGGATTTCTTATCTCAAGAGCACACAAGTTTGAGTTCAAGTACTTACCTTCTCGTACTTGATTCCCTCAAACCAGGGCTCTGATACCAACTTGTAACACCCTAACACGTTTAACCTCAAAACAACGCAGCGGAAATTCAAGTCTTAAAATTTCTTTCATGACATACATCTTGACATTCTAAAAATTCATTTTATAATATAAGAACATAACTTATCAACACTAAATTGCATATTTAGACATTCCCGTACAATCTGTCTTGTGACTCGATCCTCGATCTTCAATCCTTGGATATCCTCATGACTGGTACTACCTGCGCTCACTACACAAAATTCGTACATTAGTAAGCATTATAAACATACAAGGTTTGTTCACATTTACTTCTCGTTTCATTTACTCTTTACATTCCAGCTTTTCCATCCTGTCATACCATTCGTGGTGAGACTTCTTTGCCATTCCTGCATTTCACTTATAACTCCATGTACACGAATAAACAACGTAAACACTTGATCGTACCAAAAGACTTACATACATACCTAAACTTCATACACACTATCTCCATACATACATACGTACACACATACATGTCAACCTACATACAAACTTGCATATAAATACATATCAATCATTCTATATGTATCTACATATATACATACCTACATCGTCACGTACGATCATGTCATCCCACATATATACATTCACACATACATACATACGTACATACATACATACACACTACTACATGCCTTCACACAAACCTACATACGTGCATACATTCGTACATACTCACTTGCATACATATACATGCTTCCTACATACACCTCTACATACATACACTTGGGTTTATAAAACATACATACGTACATGTCTACATACTTACTTACATATATATTTATAATCACCTATTTCAACATACCCAACTCATACTTACCTACTCATATACGTCTTCATATATCCACGTGTACTTCTTCACACACTTATAATCTTACATACGTTTGCGCATACATGCTTACATACGCTTCTACACACATGTTAGATACATACAAACATACATACATACCTAACAAGTGTGGGCATACACTTAAATTCATAAAAACGTAAGTTGAACTAGTCGTACATAACTTAAAACGAGTTTAAACGAGTTCCCAAGCCAAAACGAGACATAAAAATAATTTTTCCGGATAACACACCCGTCGCGCGACGCGACGGGCCGTCGCGCTACGCGACCCCCCTATTTCAGCAGAAAGATTGCAGCTGTTTGCTGCATATTCCCTGCACGTCCGGATTTTACGGAAACGGCCATAACTTCTTCATTATTGGTCCGTTTTACCCGATTCTTTTTCCTACGCGTCCGTAGTTTAATTCTCCATTTTATGGAGTAAAAATCCAATATTTGGACTACCAAGATTTGGGACTTTTAGCCTTCGGCTTCTTACCCTTTTTACCAAATCTTGACCCGTTCATGCATCTAGCAACATAACTTGATGGTTTGACCTTAACTTCATATGAATTAATAATTTCAAGGTCATTTGTCATAAAAGATTCATTCCCGGATACCTTACATCTTATTCCACTCGTTTTCGCTCAAAAACTTATTTTGACCCGTTAAGGGTAATTGCGTATTAAAACGTTTATGACTTACAAAACCATACTCTCCACTTTCATACTTGACCAAAACATTCCATTAATCGAATAACTTGTTTCTAAACCACTTTCAAGATCGTTTGCCCAAATTACCCATCAAGGGCATTTCGGTTAACTTTAATCCCATCATTTACGATGAGAGACTATGACACATATTTGACCTCATCCTTCATGTTTAGTTACTTAAAACACCATATTACTTAATCGCACTAAGAAGTGATTACAGAAATCACTTACCTTATGCGTCCGTGCTCGCATCCGATTCCTTGCCTCTTCTTGACCCGTTAACATCTCATGCTTGAGCCCGTCTCGACGTGATTCCTATACTTTCATTTCATCAAAATCACGCTCTTATTAGCATACTCATTTGTGCATGTTAACCATCATGTCAATCGCATCTTTCATACTTAACTTTCATTATTCATTCTTAACCAACATAACTCATATAATCATATCCATATACGCTTAAATTCATGTAACTCGTCATGTCATTACATTTAACGCGGATTGCTATAACATGTATCATACGACTTCTTATAATCCTACTTTTACGATAACGAGTCAAATCATGATTCTTATACTTAGTTGACTTTCAAAGTCAACTATTAACCATATATAACTATCGATTTATCATCATATACTAGTAACATCATAATCGACTATACGGACAACACTATATACATTTTATCATACACTTGATGTGCGTGTACCACCTTTTAAGCATAACGTACAACTAATTCATACATACATCTTCTAATTTCATACATAACCCATCAAAACCTACTACTAATCATCATGTTTCATTTCCAACTAAACATCAAACATAGCATCATCATTTTTCTCCTAATTCATCTAACAAGATTTCATCATACCCACATAATACATCATTCTTTCAACAAGAATTAAACATAAATGGTGGTTCAAGTCATCATCCTCACCATAACAAACGGGTTTCACATCTAAACTTCAAATTAACACAAACCTTGCATAACCCATGTTCTATATGATGATTCTAACCCTTATACATGATCAATTTCATACTAACTCACGGATTAGAGCATAACCCACTTCACCCATGATCACCAATCCTAGATTTAAGACATACCTTATGATCCCCTCGTGTTGGTGATCATTAATCCATGCTCGGTTATGAATTTAAGCATCATTTAGCCTTCCAATTGGATGATCTTTCATGTTTAGGGTTTGAGACTCCATGGGAGTCTCCTGGTCGATCTAGAACACACACGAAGGTGTGTTTGTGTGTGTTGTTAGTTTCTTTTAATAACACAACTTCCATCTTGTTCCACTTTAACCCCTCGGGTTTGCCTTTAAAACATAACCGACACTACCTTCATCATTTAATACTTTTGACCATACCCTTAACTAGGTTAAATAACCTAGTTATTAATTTCATAACGTGTCATATATGAACACACGAAAAATATTAACATTATGATTTTTGGGGCGTTACAAGTGATAAAATAAAATAAAAAGGAAGACGAGAGCAAATGAAATGAAAACGAGGACCTCAAATTTCATAATCTTAGACCACTCGTAGTGCTGAGTTATTTGGACGTGTTTTGACCCCATAATGCCCCAAAACGTCTCACATCCCGCCCTTAGGGGCGTTTTTGTCCAAAAATTGTGTTGGGCGTTTCCTCAAACATGCCTCCTCAACTTTTATATGACCAATAAGAAATTTCCAACTCATTTATTATATTTGTTTTATTTTTCTAAAAAGATAATAATTGGATAATTATTATTGGGACATTACCACTACACCCCTTTACCTTCACCTCCTATAATGTCTTATATGACACATGTCACTTCATACCCAAAAATGACGTATTATGATAATACCCTAGTACACATGGTCTTGTAATGAAACGCATGAAGGACTCACAATATTATCTATATAACAATTAGGAAGTTTCATGAACATTTTTTTTTATTCTTTTTGACTTTTTCCCCTTTTTCTCTTTTTCTTTTTATTTTTATTTTTTTTAGTTTTACCTCATAGCTTTTAGGTTTTGGGCCAAATCAAATTACGATTTTGTCCCCGCTTTAAAATTACGATTTTGCCAATAGTTTAAAATTACGTTTTTACCTCCATTTCAAAATAAAATTATGTTTTTGCCTCAGTTAAAAATTACAATTTTGCCCTCGGTTCAAAATTACGATTTTGCCCCGTTTAAATTTATTTCACCATTAGTTGTGTTTTGTTCCTCCCAACTAAATTACGATTTAGCCCTCAATTTAAATATACATTTTTATCATCGTTTTTGTTTGTTTTCCCAGTAAAATTACGATTTTGCCCCTAGTGTATAACTACAGACACAAGATGGGGGAATAATGTCAGGAAGCTGTCTGACACTCCCTCATTGGCCCAACAAATTTACGATTTTATCACCGCTTTAAAATTATTAATTTGCCATCAGTTCAAAATTACGTTTTTACCCATAGTTGAAAAAAATTATGCTTTTGCCCCCAACTAAAAATTACCATTTTGCCCTCGATTCAAAATTACGATTTTGACCCGTTTAAATTTACAATTTTGCCCTTAGTTTTGTTTTTTCCCCACCCAGCCAAATTACAATTTTGCACTCAATCTAAATTTACATTTTTGCCATCGTTTTCCTTTGCTTTCCCAGTCAAATTACGATTTTGCCCCCAGTGTAAAATTACAGTCATGCCATCGTTTTTTTTTTTTTTTTTTTTTTTTTTTTACAAAACTATAGTAGTGATTTGTTTTAATTGTTTGATCCGGTGTATTTTTTATTTGTGTCAGGCGACTGCTTGGCACACGCTCATTTATCCTGAAAAATTACAATTTTCCCCAGTTTAAAATTATTGTTTTTCTATCGTTTTTGTTTTTCTTAAGCAAAAGTATTATAGTGTTTTAATTTAATTGGTTGACTTAAAGTAATTTTTTTGAGATCGTGTTATGAGTAGTATGTACAAGTAACCGAAACACATACGTACGCAGACGGGACAAAATCTAGTTCTATACTATAACAGAAGCAAACGTGAATAGTGATTTAGTCTTCCTGGGCGACGTGGCCCTCTACTATTGGGTTTTCTTTGGTGTGAATGGCTAGGTAACCCTAATCCATTGTGACATTCTTTTTTTGGAGTGTGTTAACAAATGGGATGTGTTTAGTAATATTTTGTATAATTAATATATTAAAGATTATA
>JARYGA010056180.1:0-37918 GCA_030545235.1 Helianthus tuberosus
GCCTTAAGATTATCATTCTTTGGGAGGTGTCCTTCCTTGAGATATCTCATGATTGGAGCCGTCCAGGACTTAGGATCCTCCTCGGGATACTCGTCATCAGGATCCTGAATACTTATTACTTCCTTATCCTGAGGATTCATCGCAGGATATAGGATATGTAATATTGGTATTCGAGTTCCTTCCGGTATCCTGACCGATGATCCCAGATTTACCAAGGCATCAGCTTCAACATTATCCTCTCTTGGTACTTGCAAATTGTGACAACCGTCACTTTTCCGTACATTCCGTACACTAGATGAACAGTAATTTGTGCTTTAATGACTGTACATGATCTGGTTTACCAGACAAATAAATTTCTGAATTCCATGCAAGTGAATTCATGCACATTTGTGCTACAAAATATAGCTTTATGCATAAACGAGAGCGTTGCGTCAGAAATATTAGTAAACTCACCGGTAAGACACATCGTGTCAACAGAACTGCAGAAAGCAGTCAGACATTAGAATTGAGGCCTAGGTGTAGGTCCGACGACAAAAGTACGTTAAAACCCAAGAGTACATGTAAGGGTTTAATTTATAGACATTGCGAAAGCAAAAATAAGCACTAAAAAGCACCCGAAACGCACTTTAAGTGCATAATTTTGTATAATTCAGCTCAATTCAGCATTTAAACATATAAATATTATGCAGAAATTTCGTTTTATCATCCAGAATATTTCCCTAAGTGTTGGGAATTGAAAGGGTACAAGAAGGGTACTTAAAAGACACTAAAAAGTGTGATTTAGCACTTTAACGAACCAGTGTCTAACCGAACAACCGGATAATACCCGGAACACCAAAATAATGCTAGAAGCATTGTTTTTATTTTTCTAAGCTAGTTAGGGTCCCCGAATACCCTAACACACTATATATTTAAAAACACACCATAAGGCACTAACTAAACATTTGATTTCCAACTAATCACTAACTAGTAGTTAGAAATGTTACACTTACCCCCCCCCCCTTTTGGTTGGACGGTTGGGAGACCAAAATCCCTCATGGGATTTCTTTCTTATATTTTAATGGATTGTGTTAGTCCTTCATGGAACACATTATCCTTTGGGTATGGAAATGTTGGAAGTCATTGCTTATAAACCACAAGACCTTGCACCAATGCCATTCATCTTCTCCAACAAACAAAAAAAACCTCCATTGGCCCTCCATACCTACGGCTCCATCTCTCACACTTCACACCTCCATTTTCACTTCAATATCAAGCATTCTAAGGTGACTCCAAGGTGTAAGAAGGTCACTAACGAAGCTCGGTGCAAGTGGATCTTGAAGGACCTTCACCATTTGCTTTTATCCACCTCATTTGCACTCTTGAACTTCCCTAGCCTTGAGCTAGTAGTAAGTGTTCTAAAACACCTTCTTGATCTTGTCTAGAGTGGTTAATAAGAGATTTGTCGGTTGAAAATCATGAACATACTAAATCACCAACTAAAAGTCTATTAAAGTGATGTATATGATGGTTAATAGATGGATAATTGTGTAAAACTTGTTAAACTTGTTTGGTGATGATTATTTTGTGTTGTTTAATGCTAGTAGTAGTTCGGATCGTCATCTAACCCGGCTAGGTTATGTTCTTAGAACATGAGCTAGTGTATGTTAAAGTATAAAAAGGACTAGATGATGAACACTACTACTATTAAACATGAACTTGTGTAAAAACAATTTATCTTATGAAATGGAGTTCTAAACTAGTAGATCTAAAGATCTACAAGTGGTATTTTCGAAAGACCAACTGTAAGACAAAACCATGTTTTAAAACCGGATCTTTCATGAAGTAGAGGTGTTTTTATGAACAAACAAGTGTGTGGACACTTGTGTAACAAAAGTTTTAACAAAGAAATAATTTTCGTAAAAACCGACTAGAAGTTGTGAAACTTCATATTCTTTAAAAATAAAGTTTTTAAGAAATTAAACTTATTTTTAAAGATAACAAGACTTACTAAATGTGCTAGTAAATTACTACACATTTTTGTAAATATCCAAATTCATGAAATGGAAAAATTAGTGATTGTTGTTGATGATTATTGTTGATAATTGTTGTTGATGATTGTTGACGATTTAAAAGAAAATAAACACATGTTTTGAAAACATGGGAAACCTTCATTTTTAGGGGAAACTCTGTCAAAATTTATAAACTTAGAAAACATAAGTTTTTGGGAAACTTATTCCCTAAAAATGTATTTAAAGTATTACCAAGGTTTCCCTAATTTTTGGTGATAAGAAATGAGGATTTCTTCAAGAATAAAAATGGATATAAGTATGTATATTTTTGAGAGAAAAATATATATTATTTTATCACCAACTTTTGTGCTAAGTGTATATAGTATGTGTTATACGTGCTAGTGTATTAAGACTTAAAAATACACTAAATACTCATGAGGAGTATAAACATAAAAATTACACATACAACATACAAGATACATAATTCGGGTGCAAAGTGCAAAACATGAAATACTTATATTAATTTTTGAGAAAATAATATAAGTAGGATACTTAGTTAAAAATATAAAATATTTTTAACACAAGAATACATACACGAAAGAGAGTGATTGTACTTGTGCGACGCAAGTCTAGTGACTAACGATAATAAAACACGTTTAGGTCACGACGCTCTATAAGCAAAATCCGGTGAAGTTTACGACGCAAGGAACGCAAAGTAGTGAGTTCATGCTCCCCCCTTTTCTCTAACTGTTTTTGGTTTTATAACTCTCGGGGGTGAAATACATGTTACAAATATTATAATTTTTACAAAGGGTAAAAATACAAGAAGCACTCTTGGTGAGAACGAGAACCGAGTGCAATATGATTTGAGAATACAAAAGAATACGAGAAGCACTCGTGGTGAGTGCAATATGATGAGCTTTAAGAAAAGCCTAGAAAATACTAGATCATGTGAGCTTAAACTAAATATTGAGATGCCATTAATACTTAATTAGGGACGAGGGTTAGATCTAACGGGTACGACCGAGCCCCACTCATGGTCCTTATGTGACCTCTTGAGTGCTTCGGTGTCCCAGTCGAGGGAAATCGACACAGTCGAGGTTAATCGACACAGTCGAGGGAAATCGACACAGTCAAGGGAAATTGACGCAGTCGAGGTTAATCGACACAGTCGAGGGTAATCGACACAGTTAAAGGAGAAAATACTAATGCTCCTATGTCCTCACATGCCTTAAGGGAGAAAACACTAATGCTCCCTATGTCCTCACGTGCCTTAATAAACAATCATTTAAAACGTGGGGTACACAAGAAAACTTGAATGATACTTGAGTACGTGGGGTACTCAAGAAAACGGGAATTATACTTGAGTACGTGGGGTACTCAAGAAAGACTTGAATTATACATGACAAATACTATGTTTTCATACAAAGTATAAAAACGTGAAATATAAAAACGCATGAACTCGCTCAACTTTATGTTGATGTTTTCCAAAATTACATGTATTTCAGGTGACAGGATGGATCTTGGGCGCAAGTGTCGTAACTAGAATTAGACTACAAGTTTAGATGTCATCCACTTTTGTTGAATTGTAACCTTGTCAAAGGTTGTGTTTTGAAAACTTAATAACAAGTGTATGTAATACTCAAATTTTCATGAACGGATGAACATCATTTTGATCATGTAGTTATTTATTACGATTGAATGCAATGATAACAAGCTAGTCACACATCATACGCTTCCGCAAAAGACAGGGTGTGACAGTTTGGTATCAGAGCTTCGATTGTAGTGAACTAGGATTCCTTCTCGAGTCTAGACTACAATCACTAGAGTTCTCTCACGAAAACATTTTACAAAAAGGTTTTCATTGCATTCACGAAAGCGCCAAGATCCACAAGTCAGACACTTTTCAAAAAGTGACAAGGCAAGGACATTAGTGAGGAATACCTTTAAAATAAGGTGCCAACCAAAGCATAGTCTACACGAGTTAGACTTGCCAAAAACAAAATGACCCCCCCAAAAACGAGAGTTATACGTGATATAATGCATTAAATTGCTTGATTATGCTAAGTAGCATATATGTTATTGATATACATACATACAAATAAGTGTACGGAATGATTATTGACGTGAATGAGATACTTTCGACTCTGACTCCTATTACTATACGTGACTCGCACGATGAAGCTACCGACCTCGCGTCCTTTGCAAAGCTCATGGCTGGGAGTGATTACCAAACAAGATGCTGAGCTTGCTTCCGTAGGAGATGGCTGCTCTTCCCTCTCGATCGTGAAGGTGCCTAACTACGGTGATGATGACGAGGCAGAGGCGGCAACCTTGAACGAATTCTCAATCAACGGGACGAGATCCCTGCGGCTTATGTGAAGCAAGATTGACGATATGCTTAACCAGAAAAGGGAGATGAAGTATTCATCTCAAAGGTGCCCCTCCAACTACTAGGAATTCTCTCTATTCCTATTCCATCTAATCATCGTGCCTATACGCGCGTAACGATAACGAATGTTAGCGCGTGGACCATCGCAAAGGTCCTTTCCATGACAAGAGGTACAAGGACAGTAGTGTCCCCTCTTTGATTGATCATCTGCTTGGACGAGAGAAAATTTGGGTAACTGTGCAAGACAATTTATTATTACGGGGGCCCACGTAATAACGACTTGTAGTGCACAGGAATCCTGGTGGACTCTGCGGGCCGAGCTAATGAAAACCATACAAAATTTATCTATAGGTGTCATCACCTTCATCTGGTAGAACAACACATAGATCAGTGCTTTAGCACGTTAGAAAGTAGGAAGCCTGTCTTAGCCTACTTCGTGACTGACACATCTACCTGCATATGAGACGTCTGAGAAAACGATGTTTAAGCAAGAGAGGTGAAATGACATTCAGGAAGAATCAGCGATGATACACTCTCTACCACCTCTACACAAACCGCCCCATCAAAGGGTAAATATACGCATCAGTAAAGCTAAAGACCTAAGAAAACCAGTGTAGCAGGAAATAACTAAAACTTGAATGACCAAGGCGATGTAGCCTCGAGTTCATTTCAAACAATAAGCCAAGTTGGCAAGCCTATGTGAAGGCTCAATAACTGTTTCCTCGCTTATACACTGATTATATATACGTGTGAAATTGGGTGGCTTATGGTGCTATGTATATCATAGACAATTGAAAAGTTGTCTAACCTACTTCATACCATTTTGGCAGAAGAGAATGCCGCCCAGGCGAGACACAAACACCAGTACGCTGCCAAGAACAGAAGCCGAGCTGCAAGAACGCATCTCACAGGCGATTGCTCGACATGAAGCCCTCCGCTCTAAGCACAGCGATGGCACTACCGGAAATAACCCTCCGACTGGCTGCACCTATAAACAATTCCTGGACTGCAAGCCATTAAATTTTGATGGCATAGGAGGTGCTGTTGCATTTGTTCGTTGGGCAGAAAAGACTGACTCCATTCTAAGAATGAGTAACTATTCGCCCCAACAGAGTGTTACCTATATCTCAGGGTTATTCATAAATGGCGCACTCTCCTGGTGGAACCTTCAGGTTCAAACCCTTGGTGCAGATGCTGCTTATGCACTGAGCTGGGACGAGCTCAAGGAAATGATGGAAAAGAAATACTGTTCTATGGCTGAAATCCAGAAGATTGAGGTGGAGTTCTGGAACTTGAAAATGGATGGACCGAAGATTCCTGAATACGTCCAACGATTTCACGACTTGTCTAGGGTCGTCCCCTACTTAGTCAAACCGGAATTCAAAAGGGTTGAACGATTCATTTGGGGACTTGCACCTCAGATCAGGAGTATGGTTACTACCTCAAAGCCCTCAACTATTACAGAGGCTATCGATATGAGTGTCACTCTTACCGAAGAAGCTCTACGTGCGGGAAAATTTTCGGAATCTGAGGATAACAAGAAAGAGACTCATGTGGAGTCATCAGGCAATAAGAAAAGGAAGTCTTCGAACCTAAAGGTGGGCACACGAGTCAGCTACGGAAACTCTAAAGCAAACAAACGAAAGAAGGTGAAACCGCCGCATGACAGGAGAATTGATGGAGCCACTAATAAGGCCGGTGGTAGAATATACTCGGGGACTAAGCCGAGATGCGGGGAATGCACTTTTCACCATGAAGGTCGATGTCTAAGGCCTACGTGCGGAAAGTGTGGAAAAGAAGGGCACAGCAAGGATGCCTGTTGGGCGAAGGACCCAGATGGAAGAAATAAGAGAATACCAGGTTGCTACAAATGTGGTGAAGCAGGGCACTTTAGGAAAGATTGCCCTAGGAAGAAACAAGCAAGAAAGGGTTTTCACGATCGAAACTCGTGAAGCACGCCAGGATCCAGATGCGGTTACGGGTACGTTCCCTAATAACCAACCTTATGCATCTATTTTTAATACTGGCATCAACTTCAACCTTGCATGCTTAGAACTTAAGAAACTGCTTGGCCTAGTTTCAAATAAAATAGACGTCCCATATTCTTTCGAAATAGGCATATAGAAGGCTAGTTGAAGCCGACGAAGCAAGTAAAGAATTATATTTTAGGGACTCAGAAGGCCTGAACCTTCTGTTACCCTTGACTCGCGAAGTCATAATATGATAGTCAGCATGGATCGAAAATCCAAGTATACAGCTGACGTCGTTTGATATGAGAAAATCAGTCGCATCCCTCTTGCGAATAATGAAACCCAAACTCCCTGCGATAGGTGCAAGGATGCTAGACCCCACAAGGCGGCAGAACTACGACATCCCTCATTGGTCGAAGAGGCATAGAAATGCCTCCGAGTAGACTGCAGAGCCTGAAAACATCCCCGTGATGGAAGAAGTCCCAGTAGCCTTTTCAGAAGACTTGCTAGGAACGCCTCTCTGTAGCGACGAGAGGAGTTTAGGATAAATCGCATGCCAGGAGCAGCACCAGTGACGAATGATGCCATACCGACTAGCTTCATTAGCGAAGCATGAAACTTTGTTATAACTGCAAGAGCTGCCAGGCAGAGGAAATTAAGGATGTAGCATCCTTAGTTAAGGAGATAAGGAGAAAGTTGGTAGTCTCCACTTTGCATAAACTTCAGAAAATTGAGAATTAGAATCCTTTGCCCAGGGACTGGTGACACAAATGAGCCAATCGTAAGGTTCCAGTTACCACTCAAAGATCAACTTGAGGACAAGATGTCCTCCACTGTGAATACGAGAGGAAATATCCCTAAAACGACCTTTAGGACTCGCTTCGAGCATTACGAGTTCCTTGTCGTACCATTTGGCTTAACACATGCATCGACAATATTCATGGACCTCATGAATCGAACGTGTAAGCCATGCCCAGATGGATTACGATCATACTTATTGGCTACATGCTTATATGGCCAACGACCAAGGAAGGTCGTAAACAACAGCTGCAATTTACCTTGCAACTCTTAGAGAAAGCACAACTATGTGCAAGATGACAAAAAGCGGATTTCAAATTCGCAAGGTGAGAACCATAACCAAGAACGAAATTCATGCCAACCCTGCAACCAAGAGCTAAGGAGCTAGAGTTGCAATTATGTGACGTCTCTCGACAAAGTCTCGATTGTACGTCGATGCAACGAGACCACAACATTGCGTACGCGGCACATTGAATAAGGAATCATGAGAAAAGACCTTGAGATAGATACAGTAATTGCGCGCCGCAAACTGGACGTCATTACCTGAAAGAAAACGCTGCACGATCTTTACTGATCACAAGGGTTGCAGCACACCGATGATCGTAAGAACTCGAATATGAACTGAGCTGCTGAACGATGCGGACTGTATGAACACAATACGTGCTTGTGTGATAAACTTTAATGAAAAGTCGGAACACTCACTTGCCCTTAGTGGAGTTTTCCTACAATGGTATATATCACACCGCCGTCTAAACCACTTCGTGTAAAGCTTTAGACGGAACATAATGAGTCAATTCCCGTCATGTTGAACGGATACCAGAAATAAACAATCAACTGGCCCGAGATGGCCCAGGAAAAACTAGAGGCAAGATCCTTCAGATATGTGATCATATCAGGACAGCCCGCTGAATACAGAAAGATAGCGCCGATGAGCGGCATAAGTCGAAAGAATTTGAGACAAGAAGTATGGCTTTGATGAGAGCCTCGCCTAGAGAAGGCGTAGTGTGATTTGGAAAACGAAAAGGTAGAATCCCCGGTGTAGGGATCAGAACCATTGCTCACAAGATGAAGCTCCCAGAAAAAGATCAGTAGTGATCGCGACACATTCATGTGTCTAATCGTTAGAGGAGTCTAACTCAAGGAACAGTCTTTGTTCCCACAAATAAGATTCACGTCAATGACAAACGACAAGAATTACTATAGAAACCTGTTGAGGTTTTGGACCAAGAGTCCATGATACTATAGAAACCTGCTGAGGTTTTGGACCAAGAGACCGTGATACTATAGAAACCTGCTGAGGTTATGGACCAAGAGTCTACAAGATACAGAAAAGTCATGATCGACTTATTTGAGTATGATAGAATTCATGACATGACCCAGAGATTTCATGGGAACATGAAGAAAAATCATGAATCTAAGTGACCATATTGGTTTCACAACTCCCCTGCGACCGATGGCATCGCTTGAATTTCGGGACGAAATTCTTTTAACGGAGGGAGACTGTGACAACCGTCACTTTTCCGTACATTCCGTACACTAGATGAACAGTAATTTGTGCTTTAATGACTGTACATGATCTGGTTTACCAGACAAATAAATTTCTGAATTCCATGCAAGTGAATTCATGCACATTTGTGCTACAAAATATAGCTTTATGCATAAACGAGAGTGTTGCGTCAGAAATATTAGTAAACTCACCGGTAAGACACATCGTGTCAACAGAACTGCAGAAAGCAGTCAGACATTAGAATTGAGGCCTAGGTGTAGGTCCGACGACAAAAGTACGTTAAAACCCAAGAGTACATGTAAGGGTTTAATTTATAGACATTGCGAAAGCAAAAATAAGCACTAAAAAGCACCCGAAACGCACTTTAAGTGCATAATTTTGTATAATTCAGCTCAATTCAGCATTTAAACATATAAATATTATGCAGAAATTTCGTTTTATCATCCAGAATATTTCCCTAAGTGTTGGGAATTGAAAGGGTACAAGAAGGGTACTTAAAAGACACTAAAAAGTGTGATTTAGCACTTTAACGAACCAGTGTCTAACCGAACAACCGGATAATACCCGGAACACCAAAATAATGCTAGAAGCATTGTTTTTATTTTTCTAAGCTAGTTAGGGTCCCCGAATACCCTAACACACTATATATTTAATAACACACCATAAGGCACTAACTAAACATTTGATTTCCAACTAATCACTAACTAGTAGTTAGAAATGTTACACTTACCCCCCCCCCCTTTTGGTTGGACGGTTGGGAGACCAAAATCCCTCATGGGATTTCTTTCTTATATTTTAATGGATTGTATTAGTCCTTCATGGAACACATTATCCTTTGGGTATGGAAATGTTGGAAGTCATTGCTTATAAACCACAAGACCTTGCACCAATGCCATTCATCTTCTCCAACAAACAAAAAAAAACCTCCATTGGCCCTCCATACCTACGGCTCCATCTCTCACACTTCACACCTCCATTTTCACTTCAATATCAAGCATTCTAAGGTGACTCCAAGGTGTAAGAAGGTCACTAACGAAGCTCGGTGCAAGTGGATCTTGAAGGACCTTCACCATTTGCTTTTATCCACCTCATTTGCACTCTTGAACTTCCCTAGCCTTGAGCTAGTAGTAAGTGTTCTAAAACACCTTCTTGATCTTGTCTAGAGTGGTTAATAAGAGATTTGTCGGTTGAAAATCATGAACATACTAAATCACCAACTAAAAGTCTATTAAAGTGATGTATATGATGGTTAATAGATGGATAATTGTGTAAAACTTGTTAAACTTGTTTGGTGATGATTATTTTGTGTTGTTTAATGCTAGTAGTAGTTCGGATCGTCATCTAACCCGGCTAGGTTATGTTCTTAGAACATGAGCTAGTGTATGTTAAAGTATAAAAAGGACTAGATGATGAACACTACTACTATTAAACATGAACTTGTGTAAAAACAATTTATCTTATGAAATGGAGTTCTAAACTAGTAGATCTAAAGATCTACAAGTGGTATTTTCGAAAGACCAACTGTAAGACAAAACCATGTTTTAAAACCGGATCTTTCATGAAGTAGAGGTGTTTTTATGAACAAACAAGTGTGTGGACACTTGTGTAACAAAAGTTTTAACAAAGAAATAATTTTCGTAAAAACCGACTAGAAGTTGTGAAACTTCATATTCTTTAAAAATAAAGTTTTTAAGAAATTAAACTTATTTTTAAATATAACAAGACTTACTAAATGTGCTAGTAAATTACTACACATTTTTGTAAATATCCAAGTTCATGAAATGGAAAAATTAGTGATTGTTGTTGATGATTATTGTTGATAATTGTTGTTGATGATTGTTGACGATTTAAAAGAAAATAAACACATGTTTTGAAAACATGGGAAACCTTCATTTTTAGGGGAAACTCTGTCAAAATTTATAAACTTAGAAAATATAAGTTTTTGGGAAACTTATTCCCTAAAAATGTATTTAAAGTATTACCAAGGTTTCCCTAATTTTTGGTGATAAGAAATGAGGATTTCTTCAAGAATAAAAATGGATATAAGTATGTATATTTTTGAGAGAAAAATATATATTATTTTATCACCAACTTTTGTGCTAAGTGTATATAGTATGTGTTATACGTGCTAGTGTATTAAGACTTAAAAATACACTAAATACTCATGAGGAGTATAAACATAAAAATTACACATACAACATACAAGATACATAATTCGGGTGCAAAGTGCAAAACATGAAATACTTATATTAATTTTTGAGAAAATAATATAAGTAGGATACTTAGTTAAAAATATAAAATATTTTTAACACAAGAATACATACACGAAAGAGAGTGACTGTACTTGTGCGACGCAAGTCTAGTGACTAACGATAATAAAACACGTTTAGGTCACGACGCTCTATAAGCAAAATCCGGTGAAGTTTACGACGCAAGGAACGCAAAGTAGTGAGTTCATGCTCCCCCCTTTTCTCTAACTGTTTTTGGTTTTATAACTCTCGGGGGTGAAATACATGTTACAAATATTATAATTTTTACAAAGGGTAAAAATACAAGAAGCACTCTTGGTGAGAACGAGAACCGAGTGCAATATGATTTGAGAATACAAAAGAATACGAGAAGCACTCGTGGTGAGTGCAATATGATGAGCTTTAAGAAAAGCCTAGAAAATACTAGATCATGTGAGCTTAAACTAAATATTGAGATGCCATTAATACTTAATTAGGGACGAGGGTTAGATCTAACGGGTACGGCCGAGCCCCACTCATGGTCCTTATGTGACCTCTTGAGTGCTTCGGTGTCCCAGTCGAGGGAAATCGACACAGTCGAGGTTAATCGACACAGTCGAGGGAAATCGACACAGTCGAGGTTAATCGACACAGTCGAGGGTAATCAACACAGTTAAAGGAGAAAATACTAATGCTCCTATGTCCTCACATGCCTTAAGGGAGAAAACACTAATGCTCCCTATGTCCTCACGTGCCTTAATAAACAATCATTTAAAACGTGGGGTACACAAGAAAACTTGAATGATACTTGAGTACGTGGGGTACTTAAGAAAACGGGAATTATACTTGAGTACGTGGGGTACTCAAGAAAGACTTGAATTATACATGACAAATACTATGTTTTCATACAAAGTATAAAAACGTGAAATACAAAAACGCATGAACTCGCTCAACTTTATGTTGATGTTTTCCAAAATTACATGTATTTCAGGTGACAGGATGGATCTTGGGCGCAAGTGTCGTAGCTAGAATTAGACTACAAGTTTAGATGTCATCCACTTTTGTTGAATTGTAACCTTGTCAAAGGTTGTGTTTTGAAAACTTAATAACAAGTGTATGTAATACTCAAATTTTCATGAACGGATGAACATCGTTTTGATCATGTAGTTGTTTATTACGATTGAATGCAATGATAACAAGCTAGTCACACATCATACGCTTCCGCAAAAGACAGGGTGTGACACAAATTCTTGATGCTCATATTTTTAGCCGACTCTAATCCTGCAATCAAAGCTTCATTTTCTGCCTCATTATTAGTAGCAGGAAATTCACACCTAATAGCCTGGGGTAATATGTCCCCCTGTGGCGATTTTAGTAGTATACCTAGACCGACACCTCTTACATTAGATGCACCATCAGTATACAATGTCCAGCATTCTAAGTTTTCTCCTAGCTGTTGTACTTCTAGGTCTACATCATTTTGAATGTCACTACTGAAATCAGCCACAAAGTTAGCTAAAGCCTGAGACTTTATGGCATTCCTAGGTTTATACACTAAGTCATAAGCACTTAATTTCACTGACCACTTAGCCATTCTACCCGACAACTCGGGTTTCCTAAGCACATTCTTAACAGGATAGTTAGTTCTAACATGAATCCTATGCGTCTCAAAATAATGTCTAAGTTTCGTTGATGCCATTAGTAGGGCTAATATCAATTTTTTTAGATGAGAATATCTAGTTTCAGCATCTAATTAACTTTTACTAACGTAATAGACAGGATACTGCTGACCTTCATGATCCTTTATAAGGACAGCACTTACTGCATTCCCTGACACTGCAAGATACAGGGATAATGGTTCGCCATCCTCAGGCTTCATCAATAAGGGTGCGGTTGAAAGATACTGCTTCAAATCCTGCAAGGCTGCTTCATGCTTTTCTCCCCATTCGAACTTCTTATTCTTCTTGAGGATATCGTAAAATTCCTTGCACTTTTTCGAGGATCTTGAAATAAATCTGTTCAACGCTGCTACTCGGCCTGTTAACCGTTGAACGTCTTTCATATTCGAAGGTGATTTTATATCCAGGATAGCTTTAATCTGCTCCTGGCTTGCCTCTATCCCTCTTTTGGTCACCATATATCCTAGAAACTTTCCTGCCCCCACTCCGAAATGGCACTTAGCAGGATTCAGTTTCATGTTATATTGATCCAGGATATAAAACGCTCCCTTAATATCCTGGAGGTGATCCTCAGCCTTTTTAGATTTCACCACCATATCATCAATATATACCTCCATGGTGTCCCCCAGCTTGTCTTTAAACATCATGTTTACCAACCTCTGGTATGTTGCACCTGCATTTTTCAAACCAAAGGGCATAGCAGTATAACAATAAATACCTGTGGGTGTCATGAAAGCAATATCCTCCTGATCAGAGGGTTCCATTTGGATTTGCTGAAATCCTGAAGAGGCTTCCATGAAGGTTAACATCTCGTGGCCGGCGGTAGCATCTACCATTGAATCAATATGAGGTAGAGGAAACGGGTCTTTCGGACAGGCTTTGTTTAAGTCTGTGTAGTCTACACAAACTCTCCATTTCCCATTTTTCTTTTGTACCACGACTACATTCGCAAGCTATTTAGGAAACTTCACTTCTCTAATCATCTTGCTCCTTATTAGTCTTTCAACTTCCTCTTGGATGATCACATTTCGCTCCGGAGCAAATTTCCTTCTCTTTTGTTGGACCGGCTTGAATAACCTGTCAATACCGAGCTTATGTGTTATAATATCCTTGGAAATACCTGCCATATCCTCGTGCTTTCATGCGAATGTTGACATCCTGCATTTCAAAAAATTAGTCAATTGATTTTCAATATCCTGAGGGATATTGGTTCCTACGAGCACCGAGATATCCGGATTTTCCTGATCCATGATAACTTTCTTTACATCCTGCTCCGAAGCTTCCATGATATCCTGGGCCCGCATCTTTAATTGCTATGCTGCATTAGGCTTGGTTGAGGATTTCATTGAGGATGAGTAGCATTCCTTCGCCTCCTGCTGATCACTATCAACCTTGACAACCCCTTAAGGGGTAGGGATCTTGATGCACTGATGATGAGTCGATGGCACAGCCTTCATATCATGGATCCATGGCCTGCCTAATATGATGTTATAGCAGGATAGGGAGTCCATCACACAGAAACGTTGTATCGAGTTGACCCCTTCAACATATACTGGTAATTTTATCTCCCCTACGGTATTCCTAGCTTCCCCACTGAAGCCAACGAGCATGGTGGATTTCGAAGTAAGGTCCATCGGAGATACATTCATCCTCTTCAATGTTTCTAGCTGAATTATGTTGACAGAGCTGCCATTATCCACTAATATCCTGCGTACAAAATGGTTAGCAACATATAACGTTATTACAAGGGCATCATGGTGAGGATCCTGGACAGTATCCCTGTCATCACTGTCGAAATTGATCACTTTGTCAGTTGTGAGGGTAGTCATTCTGGCTGGTCTGTCTCCCCGTTCAGCCTTAGCCTCCTTTGCATGTCTCTTGGCCGCAGAATACGAAGTTCCACAGATGTCGGATCCTCCTGAAATAAAGTTAATTATTTTGGCATCTGCTGGGGGTGATGCTGCTCGTTCAGGATCCTTCTCAGGATCCTGCCCTTTATTTTTCTTTCTTCCCAGCAAATCCTTCAGATATCCCTTGCTCAATAGGTAGCTTATTTCTTTCCTTAGATTAATGCAATCCTCAGTCACATGTCCGAAATCTTCATGGAAGGCACACCATTTGGATTTATCCTTCCAATCAGCTTTTTGTTGATTCTTTCGAGGCCACCTAGCTTTCTCTCCTAAACCCTGCATAGCATACATTAACTCAGGTATATTAACAGAAAAGCAATATTCAGATAATTCAGGATATTCTTCAGGATCCTCGTCTTCAACAGCATTCACTTTCTTGTTGTCATTTCTGCCGTATGGCTTGGAGCGATACGGTTTATATGAGGATTCTGATTTCCTGTTGGTTGATTCGTAGGTTGAGGTAGAATTCATCCTCTCTTGCATCTTTTTGTCATCTTCCAAGCGGATATATCTCAAGGCCCTATTACGAGCTTCGTCGAGATTCCTGCAGGGATTCATTACAAGATCCTGATAAAACTGAGAATCTTTTTGCAATCCCATCTTAAAAGCCTGCACAGCTGTTGCAACATCAAGATGTGGGATATCCAAGGATTCCCGACTAAACTTGTTCACATAATCCCTCAAGGATTCCTGAGGTCCTTGAGTTATCCTGTAAAGATCACTGGTTAGTTTCTCAAAACTCTGGCTGCAAGAAAACTGACTATTAAATAAATTAACCAAATGAGAAAACAAAGTAATTGAGTGAGGAGGAACATTTAACAGCCTTTTTAAGGCTGATCCTGTCAAGGTAGAACCGAAACCCTTGCACAAGCATGCTTCCTTGAGCTCCGGAGGGATAGGGTTAATCTCCATTCTTTCTCTATACTGGGCAATATGCTCTTCAGGATCCGTACTCCCATCATACAGTTTCATGTTGGGGGTTTGAAATCTCTTTGGGATTTCAGCATCACAGATAGGATATGCAAAGGGGATATCCTGTGGCTGTCTTGGGACACTTCCGGAATTGGCTGGACCACTCTAGGTACACTGGATATCATGTCCTTCAATTTCTGAAGCTCCCTAGTAAATGTTGACGTCATACCTGCATCCTGCAAAGACCCATTATTGTTAGTAGCAAGAATATTATTATTTGACACGTTACGGGTCTGAGGATTCTGGCCATATCCTAAAGCATATCCTGAGCTCCTCACAGTTGACATCCTGACCGAGGAGGGTATCTCAGGAGTATGATTTTGAGAATGGCTTGGCACGATGTTCCCCCGGTTATCCTCAGTGTAAACTGCAGAACTGAAGTTCAAAGCCCTAGGCTATAAAGGAGTGATAGTTTCTTCAACAGGTCTACTTGGGCCGGATTTCAAGAGTTGTATCTCTCTCATCAGCATCCGATTAGTTTCCTGCTGCTGCCTCATCTGTTCCTGTACACTACCAAACAAATTCAGAATTTCATCATTAGACGCCAAAACAGGACCGGATCCCTGGGTACTGGGAGCGGGGATAACATCCCGAGCCACATGACTCTCAATTACGTGTGAAGAAGATTGCATTCATGGAGGAGGAGGTGGAAGCACCGAACCAATTGTTGCAGAGGTTGTAGCAGACATGGTGGAAGAGCTCATGTTTGATCTCGAGGCCATTGAAAACATTGTAGCAAAAAGTTTTGAGAATAGAAAACCGAGTAATGATTTTACTAAAGTTTTTAGTAAAAATAGCACCACTTGCCCCACGGTGGGCGCCAAATTGTTTTGGTCAAAAATTACCGAAGCAATTAAGTGATCAAATTAGTTAAGTGAGGTAGTGTGCTAGAAATGAGTGTCGAAAATATGTTAATCAAATTATTTGCAAACACAGTTTCAAGATACGGCTCAGGATATAGAGTTGTATCTGTGATCAAACAATGAGCAAAAATGTAAAGGTTGACACGTGATGTACGAGGAAAGCCCCTTGATCAATCTAGATTGCCGGCACAAAACCTCAGGAGCTGACAATCGCAGCTGCCTTGTTCTTTTATTACTTCAAATATCAGGATACAGTGCAGGATGTGATGCGGATCAACTAAGTGTTACAATTTGATTCGAGTACAAGTGTTTGTGTGTAGTAGTTGCCTGTAGCTTGAGAGTGAAGTGTGCGAATGAAAAGGTGTGTGCCTTAACTGATCCGATCCATCTATTTATAGTAAAAGAAATGCAATAAACTACCCTATTAAACCGGGATCCGGCGGATATTCCCCACTTGAACGTTGTAGACCTGGTCTTTCGGGTCCAACGTCTCTCAAATAACTGGTTTGCCCGAGTCTCAAGGAGAAGAAGTCCATCTGACCATTAGTGATCTACAGCTCCTTACCTGCACGTGGATTATTTAGTTAACACCAGGATATCGCTCCAGGATGTTACCAATATCCTGATCCGGTATCCTGGTCACAAGTAAACAATCAAAAGCAGAATATTAATCAGGATATATATGCTCAGAAAATGACCCATAACATCTTTAGAGTGTCGGGAATCCAAGTTTAATTTTATTTTGTTTTTATTTTATTTACAATCTTATTCATCATGATTTATTTAAAACACAAATTAAGAGAAATTATTTGTTTTGGGCATAACATGCCTTTATAGAATTCCATTCAGTTATATACAAACTTACACACCTCACAAGTGGTCACCCAACACTCGGGCGAAGTTTTTTAAGTGGAAACACTCGTGCCTGGGTTTGAACTTACTCATACTATAGGCTTGACAAACAATCAAACCTCTTCATTTGTGACGTTTAATCCTTGTAAATATCAAGAGGGTTTTAAAGGGTAGGTTGTGGTTGGGTAGGTGTGTGTGACATTTGTGCCTCTACGATCATCATACAATTACGAATCCAATGAAATCTTGTGTTTCATTCTTGGGATTTGTACAATTACATGTGACAAGTACACATATCAAATTTCGTATGATTCCGAACTCTTGAGAAGCTTTTCTAGAAGTTATACGCATATTTTATTACGTAAACGTAATCAGTTTAACGCGACATACACTCTAGAATAGTGACATAAGCTTAACAAGCCTTAATAACCTTTACATAACTTAGAAATAAGTTTTGAAGGGTTTGGTATGGCGAAAACAAGTTTATTCGATCACAGGGACTATTTGCGACAAACTGCAAAAGTCTGCCAATTCGTATAGCAACGAACACACCAGAACAAGATCATAAGCTAAACATACCCTAAATACCCTTAACATAGCTTAGAAATAAGCTTTGAGGGGTTCGGTGTGAGAAAATATGCTTATTTGATCAACAGGGACTAAAAGCGTCAAAAAACTGTGAAAGTTTGCATAAACGTGCATATCTCGCGTTCTGACCATATCCGGACATCCAAAAAATTTTGTAATCACTAATATATTTTATTATAGTGATAGGAATGCAAAAATACCATTCGTCGCGCAATTTGGATCATTTTCGTGTCTGTTCGAGTTTCATCGTAATTAACCGAACAACGTGACCGTACGACCAAACGAACCGACATCCATGCTACTTTCAAGCATATTTCAAGTCCCCTATGCTTTAACATCCTTGTAGAGCCTTGAAATTGGGTTAACGGTGCTTAAACGCGTCGAAAAACAAGTTTCGGAGCTGCAGGGACCTGTTTTGACAATTTTGAAACTTCTGTTCAGCAGACTGGTAGGCTGGCCGCGAAAAACTCATTGTCTAGGGTCGCGGGCCACGAGAACAGTAGCTGGCAGAAAACCAGTTTTTGATTAAATCAGCTGAATTTGTTGGTTTTGGTTGCTTATTTTCTTGTTTGGGGACCAAGTAAAGCTTCCAAACTAGTCTACTACACATGTATGGCTAGGATTAATCCTTGGGGAACACTTAATCCACATGTATTGATCCTAATCATCATCAAACACTATAAATACCCATGAACTCTTTCATTCCAACTTGCTCATTTCATTCTCTTCTCTTTATTGCTCTGATTTGGGGCTACCACAGTAAGTTGGAGGCCTCATACTTGAGCATTCTAGTTCATTTTTCCGAGCATAGGACTCTTGTAAGTGTTCTTTCATGCTTGTTTAGTTATTTCAAGCAAGAAAGTCAAACAGTGTTTGACTTTCAGCTTTGACCACGATTTGATCAAGTAAAAGTTCGGTTGAACTTTGCAACATGAGCGTAATCACGTGGTTATAGTCCCTTGTGACTGTACCTACTGATTACCACATTCATTAGTCGAAGTGACGAGTCAAAGTTTCGGTCAAAATGCACAATTATGTGCATTTTACGACGAAACTATTTTCGGGTATCAAAACACTTTGTTTTGATATCAAATCAGTTTTCTAACTTAGTTAAACATGTTTTAACATGTTTAACTCGTCACTTTTAGTTTAGTGCTTATTCAGGGTCGTGAGTCAAGCGATCTCGACAACCGCTTAGACTTTCGAACCCGACCCGTTTGGTCGACAATTAGGATCCGACTAAACATATTTTGTGACCATAGTTGGATAGGGAATAACCTTCCGAGGTTATACCTTATGGTCTGTATGATAGGTATTATATGCCTTAGGAAAATGACCAAAATGCCCTTTTTACGCATAATTTCAATTTAGGCATATGCAACCAAAATTTTGACACTTAAACTAATTATGCAACATAATTAAACATGTTCAGGCATATAATACTTGTCATAGGACTAGTTAGGCCATCCAAACGCGCATTTGCACAAATGATGCGTTAAAGTAACGTAAACTACCTTAACGGGTCATAAGCACTTAGGATAGGTTTCAAATCAGAATGTAGGCTTTGTTAAACCATATTATATGAGTTCCAACACTCATTTGGTTTACAAGACCTCACTCTACCCGATCTCCCGATTTAGGTCCCGATTATTAACATAATTGATCCAATACTAGGTGCCACTTGATTCCTTGATTTCGCAAGCTTTGTTAGGATACTTAATCAAGGATACTTGCAATCTCAAGTGAGTACTTAGCTCCCTTCTTTTATGCTTTGAATTGTTTTGGGGTGACTCATATGTGCTAAATGCTTTTCGAGTTTTCATAAACAAATGCTATGGTTAATATAAAACATGATGATTTCAATAATGTGAACAAACTTGTTGGGGCGTTAGTCGAAAGACATTCATTAACTATGATCAAACAGACCAGTAGTATGTTATGGTACCATAGGATCTGACAAATCCTGTTATCGGACTATCCCTTTGGTGGGTAATGTGGGTAACGACAAAAACTGTTTTCTGATTAACAAATCATGTGTTGGTTTGTTAGTCTTGTTAAAGAGGTCTTTCAGTAGTTAAAGATACCCCATGTCACACCCCGACCGCGTAAAGCAACAAACCGCGGCGGAAACGTCGCGGAGTGGAGTGACAGAATTATTGTTTCACAACACGTGGTATTTAAAGTTTGCTTTTATTTATTAATTTGTTTACATTGTCTTGGAAATAACAGAAACATAACATAGATTTAAATTGTTATTGCTTCATTTTAAGTCACTAAGGCCCGAGTCCGCCTAAGTGTGTCACGATCGTTATAAAACGTTAGTTCCTGAAACACATGTGAAAATAGGTACGTCAGCATAAAAATGCCTGTGAGATACATAGGTTTTGTTGATGAAGGATTCACGACTTGTAGTTAAAAGAAGTGTTTAACAAAAAGTAGTCATGAACCTTATAAAAGTGTTTTCTTTTATAAAACCATTTGAAAATCGATATGAAAATCAGATGATAGAAAAGAAAGATGTATGGTTAAGTAAATAACCAAGTAAAAATGAGTTTGTATAAAATGTGTCATTTGTAAAACAATGTCTTGTAAACAATATGTCATGTCTTTGTATAAAATGTTCCATGTCATTGTCTTTGTTGAAGTGGTTTAGATAACGCTACGATATGTAATATCATAAAAGCACTTATATATAGGAAGTAACTGCGGCATATCCACCATGCTTTTATAATATTACACACGCCTCGTTATTTAAATCACTTACTAAATAACCACCAAAAATGTCTTGTTAACCAAAAGTCAAAATGTTATATGTAAACAATGTCCAATGTTAAGTGTAAACCATATCTTGTGTAATCAAATGTCTTGTATGGAAAGTAAAAAGTATTTACTCAAACCATAGGTATAATGTCATGTATAATCAAATGTCATGTGAAACCAAATGTCATGTACAAAACAATGTATTTGAATAAACCACAGTTTAAATCAAAAGTTATGCTTTGCAAAATCAATGCTTTATTGTTACGAACATCTATGCAGTAATATTTATCGCATACATTCAAGCCTTGCGACTGTCGGACAAACCCTTAACAAGTTAAAGGTTTATCAATTATGTTTTTGGATTCTGTCATTCCCTACTTCCAACCAAACCTAGGAAGCCGGGAAGGGGATTTGTCAAGTCCTATGGTACCACTACATACTATCGAGCGGCGTGATAAATGTTAATGAATGTATTTTTGTCCCGTTAAACATACCAAATGTCATACCAAATGTAAGCATGTTATGTAAAAACCATGTACTAAGTATGCTAAGTAAACATACGAAGTAGAAATGTCATGTAAATCAATGTGCCCATATGCTGAGTAAACATATGCAGCAGAAATGTAATGTAAATCAATGTGCCCATATGCTGAGTAAATATATGCAACAAAATGTTTATGAAATCAATGTGCTAGCATGCTCAGTCAACATACATAGCAAAGCATAATGGAAATCATGTACTATATGTGTACTAGAAGAACATAGCAAGTATATGTCATGAAAAGCACAAAAGTAACAAGTAGGCACATGTGTATCACCCCAAAATATTTGAAAGCGGTAAAAGAGGGGACTATGTAATCACTTGAGCTTTCTTAATAGTCTTGGAATTAAGATCAAATAAAGCTCGTAGAATCACGAAATCAAACGGCACCTAATATAGGTAACTATGTTAATAACCGACACCTAAATCGGAAGATCGGATAGATTGAGGTCTCGTAAACCAAATGAGTATTGGAACTCATATGATATGGTTTAACAAAGCCTACATGCTGATTTGATACCTATCCTAAGTGCTTATGTCCCGTTACGACTCGTTAAGGTAGTTTACGCAACTTTAATGCGTCGTTCGTGCAAAAGCGTGTTCGAATGGTCTAACTAGCCCTATGACTAGTATTATATGCCTTAACATATTTAATAATATTGCATAATCAATTTAAATGTAAAAATTTATGTTACATATGCTTAAAATGAAAATATGTTCAAAAAGGGTATTTTGGTCATTTTCCTAACGCATATAAACTACCTATCATACAACTAACTAAACGAAGTGACCATAAGGTATAACCTCGGAAGGTTATTCCCTATACAACTATGGTCACAAATATGTTTAGTCAGATCCTAATGATTGACCAAACGGGTCGGGTTCGAAAGTCTAAGCGGTTGTTTAGACCGCTTAACTTACGACCCTAAATAAGCACTAAACTAAAAGTGACGAGTTAAACATGTTAAAACATGTTTAACTAAGTTAGAAAACTGATTTGATATCAAAACAAAGTGTTTTGATACCCAAAAATAGTTTCGTCACAAAATGCACATAATCATGCATTTTGACCGAAACTTTGACTAGTCACTTCGACTAATCAACGTGGTAATCAGTAGGTACAGTGCTAGGGACTATAACCATCATGATTACGCTCACGTTGCAAAGTTCAAACGAACTTGTCTTGACCAATTCATGGTCAAAGCTGAAAGTCAAACACTGTTTGACTTTCTTGCTTAAATATATAAACAAGAGATGAAAGAACACCTACAAGTGTTCAAGGCTGAAAAAGAAGACTAAGAATACTTCAAGTAGGAGGCCCTCAACAATTGTGAGAGCTTCCAATCAGAGATTGAGTGAAAGAAAATGGAATGAGCAAAGATTTGAGCAAAAGAAGTGGGTATTTATAGGAAATTATGAACCATTTGATCAATGCCAAGTGTTTTTGAGTGTATCAAATGATGATCTTGACCCTACAAATGTTACACACTGATTTGGCAACTTGGGGAACACATAAACCAGCTCATGGTACGCAAAAACCATGATCAAAACTAGTTTCAGTAGGCTGTTTTGAAGATTCTATGAATCTGCCAAGGTACAGATGTTGCGCTCCGCGAACAAGACTGCCTAGTCTTTCGCGCCCCGCGACCTAGTGCAGACAGAAGTTTCAAAACTGTCAAAACAGGTCCCTGCATGCTAGTAACTTGATTTTTGACGCGTTTAAGCCCCGTTAACACAATTTCAAGGCTCTAAAAGGATGCTAAAGGATAGGGGACTTGAAATATGCTTGAAAATATCAGGGATGTCGGTTCGTTTGGTCGTACGGTCGCGTTATTCGGTTAATTACGACGAAAACTCGAACGGATGCGAGAACAATCCAAATTGCGCGACGAATAGTATTTTTGCATTCCTATCACTAAAATATAATATTTTAATGATTGTAAAAATTTTTGAATGTCCGGATGTGGTCAGAACGTAAGATAGGCGCGTAAATGCAAACTTACGCAATTTTTGACGCTTTTAGTCCTTGTTGATCAAATATGCATATTTTCTCACACCAAACCCCTCAAAGCTTATTTCTAAGCTATGTTAAGGGTATTTAGGGTATGTTTAGCTTATGATCTTGTTCCGGAGTGTACGTTACTATATAAATCGGCAGACTTTTCAATTTCTCGCAAATAGTCCCTATGGTCGAATAAACTTGTTTTTGCCATACCAAACCCTTCAAAACTTATTTCTAAGTTATGTAAAGTTTATTTAAGGTATGTTAAGCATATGTTACTGTTCCGGAGTGTTTGTTGCGTTAAACTGATTACGTTTACGCATCAGTTTGCGTATAACTTTCCCGAAAGCGATTTAGAGTTTAAAATCGAACAAAAATCAAAACGTGCAAAATGTCAAACATAAATAAACAAATATTGGGATCAAAACACATTGTTTTATTGATAATTGAATTGTTTGGAGTTATACAATGATTATACAAGCACAGATGCCACAGTCTCCCCTACTATAGGAAATTTCGTCCCGAACTTTTTTTAGAGGAAACTTGTGAAAATAGATGTGGATATTTCGCCTTCTTTTGATCCTCACATTCCCAAGTAAATTCTGGACCATGGTTAGATTCCCAGCGAACTTTGACGATACGTATGCGCTTGGGTTTGAGCTTCTTGACTTCATGATCCATTATTTCCATAGGCTTCTCGACTAAGTGCATTGTGTCATCAACACGAATTTCATCAAGTGGTATGTGGAGGTTCTTATCAGCTAAACACTTTTTGAGATTGGACACGTGGAAAGTTGGATGAACATTTCCAAGTTTAGGAGGTAGCTCTAATCTGTAGTCCACTTTTCCGATTCTTTCGACGATCTTGAATGGTCCAACATATCTTGGTGCAAGTTTTCCTTTTTTTTCCAAATCTGATTACACCCTTGCAAGGGGATACCTTGAGTAGGACGCGATCATCGACTTGAAATTTCCAAGGGCTTGCATCGTCTATCCGCGCAACTCTTTTGACGGCTTCTAGCTGACTGAAGGTTATCACAAACTTTCTTGACCTTATCTGTAGTCTCTAGAATGAGTTCAGGTCCAGTAAGCTGAGCTTCACCTTTCTCATTCTAGCAGACCGGTGAATGACATTTTTGACTGTATAAAGCTTCGAAAGGAGCCATATTGATAATGGAGTGATAACTATTGTTGTAGGAGAATTCAATCAACGGTAGATACGAATCCCAACTACCACCAAAATCGATCACACAAGCTCTAAGCATATCCTCCAATGTCTGGATTGTTCTTTCAGATTGACCATCCGTTTGAGGATGATAAGCTGCGCTCAAATTAAGTTGGGTTCCCATTGCAGATTGCATGGTTCTCCAAAAGTGAGATGAGAATCGAGCATCTCTGTAAGATATAATGTTCAAAGGAACACCATGTTGGGATACAATCTAATCAACATAGATTTTAGCAAGTTTGTCAGTAGATAGATCCTCACGGATTGGCAAAAAGTGTGCTGACTTGGTTAGACGATCAACAACTACCCAAATGGCATCATGACCTCTTTTCGTTCATGGCAACTTGGTAATGAGATCCATAGCAATGTTTTCCCATTTCCAAACTGGTATCTCTGGTTGCTCCAATAATCCAGAGGGATGTTGATGTTCTGCCTTAACCTTAAGACAAGTAAGGCATTTGGATACGTATAAGGCAATTTCTTTCTTCATACCAGGCCACCAATACTGGGTTCGAAGATCCTTATACATTTTATCTGCAGCAGGATGAATAGAACAACAAGACTTGTGAGCTTCATCCATTAACAAGGTGCGAAGATTATTTTGACTTGGGACCCACAAACGGTCCATGAAATAATATAACCTATTGTCTTTCAGTTCAAGATCAGGCTTAATATGATATGGTAATTCTTTACCCATCAAGTCTTGTGTAACACAAGTACGTTGAGCCTGAGAAATGCGGGTTTGAATATCAGATCAAAGTTGAACACAGTGAAGCTTGACACGTTCCTTACGACTCAATGCATCACCCACGGCATTCTCCTTACCAGGATGGTAGCGAATTTTGCAATCGCAGTCGTTTAGAAGTTCAACCCATCGTCGTTGCCTCATGTTTAGTTCTTTCTGATTGAAAATGTGCTGGAGACTTTTGTGGTCAGTGAATACTACACATTTCGTACCATACAGGTAGTGTCTCCATATTTTGAGAGCAAAACCTACTACACCTAACTCAAGATCATGAGTCGTATAGTTCTTCTCGTGTATCTTCAACTGTCTCGATGCATAAGCTATGACTTTATTTCTTTGCATGAGAACGCAGCCAAGACCTAAGTTGGATGCATCACAATATACGACAAAATCGTCTTTGCCTTCAGGTAAAGATAAGATAGGTGCATCACAAAGTTTCTGTTTCAAGGTCTGAAAAGCTTCTTCCTGTTTGGATCCCCATTCAAAAGGTTTATTCTTCTGAGTTAGAGCAGTGAGAGGAACCGCGATATTGGAGAAGTTTTCAATAAAGCGACGGTAATAACCCGCGAGACCAAGAAATGAATGAACCTCGGTAGGGGTAGTAGGTGTATCCCAATCCTTAATCGCACTGATTTTCGCGGCATCTACATGTATACCTTGTTTGTTAATGATGTGTCCCAAAAATTGAACTTCCTTAAGCCAAAATTCGCACTTGGAGAATTTAGTGAAAAGCTGTTCTTTCTTTAGGAGCTCCATTGTAAGACGGAGATGTTGTTCATGGTCAGCTCGTGTCTTAGAGTAGATCAAACTGTCATCAATGAAAACAATGATGAACTTGTCCAAATAAGGCTTACAAACCCTATTCATCAAGTCCATGAAAACAGCAGGAGCATTAGTCAAACCGAATAGCATAACAGTAAACTCATAGTGAACATATCTTGTGCGAAAATGTGTCTTGGGAATATCTTCTTCGAGTACACGAAGCTGATGATACCCAGAATGTAGATCAATCTTTGAAAGGCAAGTAGAACCCTGTAACTGATCAAAGAGATCATCAATGCGAGGTAGGGGATATCGATTCTTGATTGTGAGTTTGTTGAGCTCACGATAATCGATACACATCCTGAAAGATCCATATTTCTTTTTCACAAATAGAACGGGAGCACCCCATGGTGAAAAGGTCGGACGAATAAATCCTTTGTCAAAAAGCTCCTGAAGCTGTTTAGATAAATCTTGCATCTCAGACAATGCAAGACGATACAGAGATTTAGCAATAGGATTAGCACCAGGTACAAGATCAATACGAAACTCAACTTGGCGTGCTGGGGGTAAACCAGGTAATTCTTTAGGAAATACTTCAGGATAATCCCGAACAACAGGGATATCTTGAATAGTCTTACCTTTGCCTTTCTCCTCTACGACATGTGCCAAGAAGGCCACATAGTTCTTTCGTAAGTATTTTTGAGCTTGAGTACACTTCATGAGTTTAAGACTACTAACGGGTTTCTCACCATGAACTTCTAAGATCTCACCAGTCGAAAGCGGTACACGAACAATCTTTTCAAAACAAACCACCTCTGCATGATATTTGGCTAACCAATCCATTCCCACTATAATGTCAAAACTTCCAAGTTGCATTGGCGTGAGGTCGATAGGAAAAAGATGGTTATTAAGGTTCAGATGACAATTTCGAAGGACAGAATCAAGTACAACGGGTTCACCACTAGCTACTTCTACTGTCAAGGGCTTTCCTAGTTTTGTTGTAGTCTTGGAGAGCAAAGGCTCAAAAGCTAAGGATACAAAACTTTTATCGGCACCCGAATAAAAAAGAATAGAAGCAGGTTGGTTGTTAACAAAGAACATACCATTCACCACCTCGTTGTCTGCACGCGCCTCGTTAGCATTCATGTTGAAGACTCATCCACGAGCCTGCGCCTGATTTTCAATAGCCAACCTCGGGCATTGATTTTTATAGTGGGTCAGATCCCCACAGTTGTTGCAAGAACCAGGTGTGTAGTGAGGTCGTGTAGCTTGTGCTGGTTGTTGAGCAGCCTGTTGTGCAGGATTTTGAGCTACTTGATTCTGTGTAGGAGCAAAACGGCATGTGTTGGTGAGATGACCAGATTTCCCACAGTTGGTACAAATACGGCACTGAACATGCGGTTGATAGTGACTGTTACATCTATTGCACAAAGGTGCTTTGCCAGCATATTGCTTCTTTGCAGGTGGTTGTGCGGGCTGGTTAGGAGCAGCTTGGTTTGCCTGTGTTGTAACAGCGAAATTATTGGAAGCCTTGTGCTTCCTAGACTTCCTCGAAGACTCAGCTTTCTTACCCTTCTGTTTCTCGCTCTTGTCAGGAGATTTCTTGTCACCCTTTTTGTGGAGTTTGCTTTTCCTGATTTGAGACTCAGTCAAGGTTGCAGCCAACTTGTTGGCTTGACGAACAGTGGTAGGGTTGCTACCAGTAACGATATCTTGTACAGGGTCGGGCAGACCATCGACATACCTTTCAATAACTTTATCCAGCGGGGTAACCATTGTGGGACATAGTAAACTAACTCCTCATATATGTCGGTATTAGCACGGTGTTCATCACTGTCTTGTTTTAAATCATCAAATTCCGTTTCCAAAGCCCTGAGTTCATGACGAGGACAGAATTCCCTTATCATTAGAGCCCTAAGCTCCTCCCAGGTCTGACCCAAAGCAACATCAGCACCACGATCTCCCATTACTCTGTTCCACCACGTAAGAGCCCTCTTTTGAAATACACTAGAGGCAAATTCGACTTTACGATTATCAGGACACTGAACATGGCGAAAAGTGTAACACCCAATCGCGTAATACAACAACACGCGGCGGAAATATCTGGGAGTCACGTTACAAATTGCTCACAACTACTGGTACTAAATTGTTTCAATAATGTTAACATTGTTTTACAAACAAAGAATACATGTAATTGTCTTTTGATTAAAGAAGTCTAAGGCCTGGATGCAATCCTATGCGTTGCATGCTTAAACAGTCAAAAATCCTGAAACATATGTGAAAAACAGTCAGGATAAAAATGCCGGCGAATACATAGGTTTTGTTAGCCAAATAAATGGCAAAAGTTTAGTTTTTGCAATACTTTGACAACTACGAGAGTTTTCAATTGAAAACAAATCTTGAAGCCAGAGAATGGCAAAAGTTTAGTATTGCAATACATAGTCTTGATTGTGAAACTCGTGGCAAATAGTTTTGTATATGGCAATATGATTATTACTAAGTAATTTTTATGCCATTTAAAATCATGCATTGTAACCTGGTTGAAATCATCGTAAAACTCGTTAATGTATTATTAGAAATCCAATCAAGGATTAATAATAACAGTTTTGAAATTAATCAAAACTTGTGTGAGTATTATATAAATCAAGTCAATGATTTATAATAATACTTTAGACATCCTTCTAAAAATCTAACATATAAAGATATGGAAGATTCTACAAGGATTTGGATAATCGAACATCGAATCAATCGTACACAAAATCCTAAAGTGATTTGGATAACGCTACAAGAGTAATAAAATAAGAACACTTATATATAGGAAGTACCAGCGGCGTATCCACCATATTCTTATTTTATTATACCCGTTTCGTTATCTAAATCACAACTACCACATGAACACATTAATCGTCAACAACTTGTAAACACGCATTAAAGCACACAATGAATCCAAACAAGGACTCCAATATTAGTACTTTAAACATCCTACAAGAATCAATCTATGAAGATAGATAGATGCTATAAGGATTTGGTTTCTATTACATCGTCTATTCACATACGTATGAAAGCACACAATGAATCCAAACAAGGACTCCAATATTAGTACTTTAAACATCCTACAAGAATCAGTCTATGAAGATAGATAGATGCTATAAAGATTTGGGTTCTGTTACATTGAATCATTCAATCACAACAATCCTAAATCGTAATGGTGATTCTGGATAATGCCACGAAGGGTAATACAATAAGCACACTTATATATAGAAAGTACCAGCGGCGTATCCACCATGTGCTTATTGTATTACTCTAGTTTCGTTATCTAAATTACCAACAATCTACACATAAACCATAACCATCGTATTGTAAAGTACTTCTTAAAAATCTCACTATGAAGATAGAAAGATCTAAGACTGTACTTCAAATATCCTATAAGAATCTAGCTATGAAGATAGATAGATCTTTAAGGATTTGGATAAACTTCGTGTTTGCATAATCGGAATAATACACATAAAAGCACTTAGTAAACACATAGACGCCATACATTGGAAAACAATTTGGTTACACATATGAATCACCTCAAAACATTTGAAAACGGTAAAAGAGGGAAACTATGTACTCACCTAGGATTGCGTGTAGGTCTTGTTCAAATGATATAACAAAGCTCAAAGGATCAATTGTTCAAGTGGCGAAGTGGTTCCTAGTGTATCGGATACTATGTTAGTGTGTCAGGACATGAATCTAGGAATCAGATAGAATGAGGTATTCTAAACCAAATGAGTGTTGGAACTCATATGATATGGTTTAACAAAGCCTACGTTCTGAATAGAAACCGATCCTAAGTGCTTTTGACCCGTTATGACCCGTTAAGGTAGTTTACGCTACTTTAACGTGTCGTTCATGCAAAAGCGCGTTCGGACCGCCTAACTAGTCCTATGACAAGTATTATATGCCCTACTATGTTTAATTATGTTGCATAATCAGTTTAAGTGCCAAAAATTAAGTTACATATGCTTAAATTCAAGTTATGCATGAAAAGGGCATTTTAGTCATTTTCCTAAGGCATATAAATTACTTATCATACAACTAACTAAACGAAGTGGCCATAAGGTATAACCTCGGAAGGTTATTCCCTATAAAACTATGGTCACCTAATGTGTTTGGTCGGATCCTAATGATCGACCAAACGGGTCGGGTTCGAAAGTCTAAGCGGTTGTTTAGACCGCTTAACTTACGACCCTAAGTAAGCACTAAACTAAAAATGACGAGTTAAACATGTTAAAACATGTTTAACTAAGTTAGAAAACTGATTTGATATCAAAGCAAAGTGTTTTGATACCCGAAAATAGTTTCGTCGCAAAATGCACATAATCGTGAATTTTGACCGAAACTTTGACTCGTCACTTCGACTAATCAACGTGGTAATCAATAGGTATAGTAGCTAGGGACTATAACCATCGTGATTACGCTCACGTTGCAAAGTTCAAACGAACTTGTCTTGACCAATTCATGGTCAAAGCTGAAAGTTAAACACTATTTGACTTTCTTGCTTAAATATATAAACAAGAGATGAAAGAACACTTACTAGTGTTCAAGGCTGAAAAAGAAGACTAAGAATACTTCAAGTAGGAGGCCTTCAACAATTGTGAGAGCTTCCAATCAGAGATTGAGTGAAAGAAAATGGAATGAGCAAAGATTTGAGAAAAAGAAGTGGGTATTTATAGGAAATCATGAATCATTTGATCAATGCCAAGTGTTTTTGAATGGATCAAAGCATTATCTTGACCCTACATATGTCACACACTGATTTGGCAACTTGGGGAACACATAAACCAGCTCATGGTATGCAAAAACCATGATCAAAACTAGTTTCAGCAGGCTGTTTTGAAGATTCTGTGAATCTGCCAGGTACAACTGTCATGCCCCGCAAACGAGACTGCTTAGTCTTTCACGCCCCGCGACCTAGTGCAGACAGAAGTTTCAAAACTGTCAAAACAGGTCCCTGCATGCTAGAAACTTGATTTTTGACGCGTTTAAACCCATTAACCCAATTTCAAGGCTCTACAAGGATGTTAAAGCATAGGGGACTTGAAATATGCTTGAAAATATCACAGATGTCAGTTTGTTTGGTCGTACGGTAACGTTATTCGGTTAATTACGACGAAAACTCGAACGGATTGGAAAACGATCCAAATTGCGTGATGAATGGTATTTTTGCATTCCTATCACTAAAATATAATATTTTAATGATTGCAAAAATTTTTGAATGTCCGGATGTGGTCAGAACGTCAGATATGCGCGTAAATGCAAACTTACGCAATTTTTGACGCTTTTAGTCCCTGTTGATCAAATCAACATATTTTCTCACACCGAACCCCTCAAAGCTTATTTCTAAGCTATGTTAGGGGTATTTAGGGTATTTTTATCTTATGATCTAATTCCGGAGTGTACGTTACTATACAAATCGGCAGACTTTTGCATTTTGTCACAAATAGTCCCTATGGTCGAATAAACTTGTTTTTGCCATACCAAACCCTTCAAAACTTATTTCTAAGTTATGTAAAGGTTATTTAAGGTATATTAAGCATATGTTACTGTTCTGGAGTGTTTATCGCATTAAACTGATTACGTTTACGCATCAGTTTGCGTATAACTTTCCAAAAAGCGATTTAGAGTTTAAAATCGAATAAAAATAAAAACGTGCAAAATGTCAAACATAAATAAACAAATATTGGGATCAAAACACATTGTTTTATTGATAATTGAACTGTTTGGAGTTATACAATGATTATACAAGCACAGATGTCACACCCCATGGGTGGTATATCGAGTCAGAACACAGGTTTGAATGTATTCTTTAAAGAACGATCAAAAGTTGTATTTCACAATTAAAACACGGACGATTTGAACGATTTGAATGATTGGAATGATTTGAACGATGGACGATTGGTTTATGGTAAGTAATTAGGTAACGAGGCGTGTGTAATGTGATAAAAGCATGATGGATACGCCGCTGGTACTTCCTATATATAAGTGATTTTATCACATTACATGTCGTAGCGTTATCTAGATTACTTGGACGAATGTTTTCAAAACGAAGTTACACTATGAGGTTTACTTAAAGATATAAACCATATAATGTTTACTTTCAAGGACGATTTACTACTTGGTTTTACAAAGACAGATGTTTTCAGTCAAGATTCATGGCTACAATGGTTTTGGTTTAGTTATATCATCTTGAAAAGATGATAAAACATATTGCAATATCAAACACCTTTTGATTTCAAGGTACATACTCGACAACTCTTGTAGTTGGACGAGGTATTGCAATATGGATTCAAAGCCATGAATTTGACATACAAAACCTATGTACTGTCCGACATTTTTATGCTGACTATTTTCACATATGTTTCAGGTTCTACTATAAGATGATTGTTGATTTATTTGCTACACATAGGATGGATGTGGGCTTTAGTGACTTAAAACTAGAAAGACAATTGTTGTAATTGTTTGGTTTATATCAAAACAATGAGTCAATTAACGAAATTAAACAAAACTTCAATTACCATGTGTTGTGAAACAATGATTCTGTTACGACACTCCCCGACGTTTCCACTGCGGTTTGTTGTATTACGCGGTCGGGGTGTGACAGAAGAGTTGGTATCAAAGCTCATAGTTATAGGGAATTAGGTTATTAGTAATGCTCTTGACCTAGTCTATAACCTTCCTAGAACCCTAATGCAATAAGATTACTTTTAGATTCTTAATACAATACCAATCACCTATCCTTAGGTGATTAACAAAAAACAAAACACAATTCATTCTCTCGAGTCAATTTTTTTCCAAAACATCACAAGAAATCATCTATCCTTAGATGATTTGTTTTAGGCTTTTAAGCCTTTGGTGTTTTCAAAATCTCGTTAAAGTTTGGGTCTTTGTAATGTGAACACTTGCAATCCGGAAGGGTGGGTGCCTGTACCTCAAGTTTTCTGTCTAATGCTAGAGTGTTCGTACAAATACGCAGAATCGGACCAGTCACTCTTACCTGGGTACTCTTGGGGTGAGTGTCCACTTATAGGCTAAAGCATGTCTTCGTGATACATTATTATGACCCACTTACTTTGATTAGTCGAAGTGTCGTTTGTTTGTTTTAGTTAACAAACAAATGGTCACGATCCTCATATTTTGTCGATATTTTTAACATTCAGGTTTGAATATCCAATAACAAACTCATTTTATTTCTCTCATATTTTCCACTATCCTTAGAATGCCTCCTCGTCACGGCGATACTCAAAAGTCTGAACTGGCTGCTACTATCGCACAACAACTAAGCATAGTCATCCGTGGGGCCATTGAGTTAGCTCTCGCCATGTCTCATCTCAATTATGAAACTACTCAAGAGGCACCTAAGAAGGAAAAAGCCAAGCCTTCAAGAAAATCAAAGTAGCGTAAACCTTCAAAGAAGCTTACAACGATTGCTCCAGTTTCGCTTAACCAAGTGGGACCTAGCCAGGTGGCATCACCACCAGCTAGGAAGCCATACAAAGGAAAAGCTCCTATGTGCAATCGATGTAACCGTCACCACTATGCCAGTGCCCAATGCCGAAAATGTTTAAACTGTGGATGTTTTGGTCACACAACAAATGTCTATCATTTTGCCTATCACACCCCAACCGATGGCGGAAACATCGGGGTGCGGCACTAAGCGATTCAGATTGTTCAAAAGTTTCCACAACACTAAATGTGTCAATATAGATTAATCAAGATTCATATCAAATTGTATAAAACATCAACCACACATCTAAGTTTCAAGTACATAACATTAAATGTTGTTCAATTTCTCAAATTAACTAGGCGAGTTTCTAAATGTCATCCTAGCTTGTTTCTTGGATCCAGCATCCTATCTGCCTGCAACATGTATTAAAATAATGTCAATACAATAATGTACTGGAGAGTATACAAGTTTGAGTATATAGTATCATAATATTTTAAAAGACTCATATCTGTCATGTAAACATATAAAAGTTTCAGACATGCTAGTTTACGCAGTCTAAGTGATAGCCCAAGAATCCTAATGCGTTTAAAAGCTCTTTCCTGAGAATAATGGGAAGATAAATGTCTCCTCCTAACAATACCCCCGAGAATAATGGGGAGGTGCATTACTCCTATAGCGCTACTATTGTTAAGGCGGAACTACACAGAAGGATTAAACGTTCACATAGCATTAAGTATCAAGAATCCAAAAAGTATCAAGTTTCCCGTTCATAGAGGATAGAGTATGTTTCCAAACAAGTTTCAAGTATCAAATGTATAGAATAAATGTTGCATCCCAAAAGTGTTTAAAAGAAAAAGGGATCGAATATACTCACAGTGGGTGCTAAGTATCGACACCACTATTGGATTGAAGGGAGCGATGGGGTTAGCCTGATTAAAGTATAACAGATAAGCATTTGAACAGAATGTCGAACCGTGCAAGGTGTCGGATAGGTTTTCCAGGTAGGATGGCCATCGGGATGGATGGCCATCCGGTCGGATGACCTATTGAGTAAGATAGACCCCCATCTAATCGGATGGTCATCCGGACGGATGACCATTTAATTGAATGGTCCTTCGATCAGTAGATTCCACTCTAGAAGTTTCTATTGTAGTCTAAATACAAGTCGTTCGACCGGAGGGTCATCCGGTTGGATGACCGTTCGGTCGGATGTCTGTTTGAGTAAAAGTCTCATAGTTCAAAGTTTTATTTCAAGATAGTTTAAGTGTTGTAGATTATGGGAACCAGGACATTCGGTCGGATGACTGTTCGATCGGAGGACCGTCTGATAGGATGGTCATTCGACTGTGGTGACTCTGCTCCGTTGAAACCTACGTAAAATTTCTAAGTTTCGAGTTTCACAGAGACGATATGTTAACGTATCAAAACAACGGAAACTCATTAAGTTTCAACTCGTCTGATCGGATGGGAATCACCCCGTTCGACCGGATGACTGTTCTTGACGGGTTTCATGTTCGATCCGTAATTTGGTCATCTCTTCGGTGGAAACCCTTTATCGAGCCGACTCCAGGCTCTGGAACGAGCCCTAGGTCTGTTTTAGCTCTAGATTCCATCGTGCTTGAGTAGATAAGTTAAGAAAAGCATGAGTTTAACCGAAAACGCTTAGATTATGTAGAGATTTGTAGTAAAAGCATAGAAATCTCTTAGATTTGGACTAGATTCTTGACAAAATGACATCACATAGCCGATTGTACAAATCGTCATGATGACGTCATCCTCAAGAGCCCAAATCTCAGTGATTTTGATGGTGAAAAGTAGGATTTTGATGAGGAATCTTGTGAGAAAGTGTGTATGGATGAGAGTTGTACAAGAATCAAGTGGAAAACTTACAAGGATCGCCCGAAAATAGAAGGAAAGTGCCTTAGAATGAGAGTGCGTGCGTCTGGTTGGAGGAGTCTGTCACATCAATGAATAATGATGTGACAGCTCTTATTTATAGTGCGCGGGGTCGGATGGCGGTCCAGACGGATGGCCATCCGATCGGATGGTCATCCAAACGGATTGCCATCCGATCGGATATCCATTCGGACAGCCGATTCTCGCGGGTTAGTTTTCAACTTTCGATTCGATTTAGCGAACTGGATTTAAGCGTTGCGTTGCGTATTTTTGTGTAACATAATTACATGATTAGATTGTATAACTAACACAAAAGTTTCCATAAGCTAACTAATAAGTGTTAGGCTTCAAGTTTCAAAGTCTCAAAGTTTCTCGTTCCACAAGTGTCAAGAGTCAAGAATCAAGTTTCTAGTTTCAAGTATCTAGCATCAAATCTCAAGATTCAAGGTTCATAGTGTTTAATAAGTATCAAACATCAAGAGTCTAGATTCAAAGTTTCAAGATTCAAGTATCATAAGGGTCAAGTTTCACATAGTGCAAGGTTTCACATTTTATAGGGACTAAAATTGAAAAAAGATAAAAGTTCAGGGACGCAGGGTGTTACAGTCTCCCCTCCTTTAGGATATTTCATCCCCGAAATCTAAAAGGAAGACTGCTCGAAGAGCTGCAAATATTTGGTCTTCATTTCACTCTTGAGTTCCCAAGTGAATTCAGTGCCACGCTTGCCTTCTCATCGTACCATAACTATGGGAATCTTGTTGCGCCTCAATCACTTGATACCTTGGTCCATGATTTCAACCGGTTTCTCCACAAAATGTAAGGTTTCGTTCACTTGCAAGCCTTTGATGGGAACCTAAAGTTCCTAGTTGGCTAAACATTTCTTGAGATTTGATACGTGGAATACTAGATGTACACTGTTAAGTTCCTGTGGCCGGTCGGGTCGGTACGCCACCTTACCAATCCTTTCGAGTATCGTGAAAGGACCCACATAGCGAGGGGCGAGCTTTCCCTTCTTACCAAAATGAACCACCCCTTTCCAGGTTGATACCTTGAGCAGTACTCGATTTCCAACTTCAAATTCCAGAGGCTTACGCCTTTTATCAGCATAGCTCTTTTGTCTGCTCCTAACCTTGATCAAGTTATCGCGGATCTGAAGAATCTTATCCGTCGTCTCTTGAATGATATCAGGATCAGTAAGTTGCTTGTCACCAATCTCATGCCAACTGAGAGGAGATCGACACTTGTGACCATATAAAGCTTCGAAAGGAGCCATCTGAATACTGGAATGATAGTTGTTGTTGTACGAGAAATCGATCAATGGTAAATGTCCATCCCAATTATCACCAAAATCGATGACACGGAGCATATCCTCTAGGGTTTGTATAGTGCGTTCAGTCTGTCCATCCGTTTGAGGATAAAAGGCTGCACTAAGACTGAAAATGGAACCCATAGCGGACTGGAAAGTTTGCCAAAGACGTGAAGTGAATCGACCATCACGGTAAGAGATGATGTCAATGGGTATACCATGACGACATATGATCTCATCGGTATATATTCGAGCGAGTTTCTCCACTTTGAAATCTTCACGAATCGGGAAAAAGTGGGCTGATTTGGTTAAATGGTCAATGATCACCCATATACTGTCATGACCAGCAGGTGTACGAGGTAGTTTGGTTATGAAGTCCATAGCGATACTATCCCATTTCCAAACAGGGATTTCGGGTTGTTCAAGAAGACCTGAAGGACGTTGATGTTCAGCTTTCACTTTTAAACAAGTGAGGCACTTCGAGACATAGGCAGCGATATCCTTTTTCATGCCGGGCCACCAATAAGTCATGCGCAAGTCATGGTACATCTTATCGGCACCAAGATGAATAGAGTATCTAGACTTGTCGGCCTCATTCATTATGAGCCACCAAGGTTATCGCGATCCGGTATCCAGATGCGATTGAGGTAGTATTGAAGTCCATCAGACTTTGTCTCAAGTTGATCAATTTTAGCGCCTCAGATTTCCACTTCTAGACTTCCTTCGTTTGCTGACGAGTATTGTGCTTCATGGATATTAGCTTGAAGATTACTAGTGATATGAGAACAGAGGATGCTACTAACATGAGCCTTACGACTAAGAGCGTCTGCCACGACATTCGCCTTGCCAGGATGATAGTGAATCTCGCAGTCGTAGTCGTTAAGCAATTCCACCCATAGTCGCTTACGCATATTCAGTTCCTTCTGATTAAAGATGTGTTGCAGGCTCTTATGGTCAGTGAAAACCACACACTTAGTACCATATAAGTAGTGTCGCCAGATCTTTAACGCAAAAACAACTGCGCCAAGCTCAAGGTCGTGGGTGGTACAGTTTTTCTCATGTATTTTGAGCTAACGGGAGGCATAAGCGATGACTTTGTCCCACTGCATGAGCACACAGCCCAAGCCACGGTTTAAGGCATCACAGTATACCACAAAATCATCGTTCCCATCAGGGAGAGTGAGGACAGGAGCGTTACAGAGAAGATTCTTAAGAGTCTGGAAACATTTCTCTTGCACGGGACCCCAAGCAAAAGGTTTCTCTTTCTGGGTCAACGAGGTGAGAGGGACGGCGATCTTTGAAAAGTCCGAGATGAATCGACGATAATAACCTGCCAATCCCAAGAAGGAATGAATTTTAGATGCAGATTTAGGCGTACTCCAGTTCTTTACAACTTCGATTTAAGAAGGGTCAAGATGAATCCATTGTTTACTAACGACGTG
>JARYGA010056181.1:0-36357 GCA_030545235.1 Helianthus tuberosus
GCCACCCGATCGACCAGCCTCTTCCTCCCTTTCCATTTTAGGAAACCCTATAAATACCCCTCATATGTCACATCTGTTGATGTGACAACTCTCACTCGACCCAGCTCGCTCCAGCCCACGTTTCTCTCGATTTATCCCGATTCTTGTACGTTTTCAACCTAAATCTTGTACTTTCTTGATCTACACGCACTCCTACACCTTTCTATCTTTTGAATCTTAACTTTTAACCAAGAAATCACCGGATTTGAGGTGTTCTAGGGTGATGTCATCATGGAGTTCTTATGAACTTCAATGTTTGGCTTCATTCCACCAAGAACAACTTAGATCTAAAGGATTTCCATAACATTTATCAGTGATTTCGCTTAGATCTACACAAATTCATCAGTGAAAGGATTGAGATAAGGTTTTCCAACTTTCTTTCAACTCTTTTACACTCAATGCACTCAAACCTGATGGAATCAGAGCTCGTTCTAATCTTCTACCCATTCTTGGTGATGTATTAGTTCCAGATCTGAATTCTATCCAAGAGATATTGACTTCAGGTTTGAACATGAACTACAGACTCGAACTGTGAACCGGTCGGAATAGGGTGATTCCTGTTCGGTCGGGTCACTAGGGCCGAGATAGGTTTCTGTTGTTCAAGCATGTTATCAAAATGTCTCGTTCAAACACTACAAAACTTGAAACGAATCAAGTGACAAGACGAACGGATCGTCGGGACGGATTGCCGACCAATCGGATTGCCACCCGATCGGATTGCCACCCAATCGGATTGCCACCCGATCAACCGGCCATCCGATCGGGTTGCACTTGGTTCCATACTTAAACTATTTTCACACTATTCAAGGATCTGAACGTTGAAACGGATTACCACCTGATCGGATTGCCATCCGATCGAGTGACCGTCCGATCGTGTGATGTTTGGGACTTGGATACTTAAACAATTTTCAACATATTTAGTACGTATGGATTGCCACTCGATCGGATAGCCATCCGATCGAGTGACCGTCTTGCTGTGAACTTGTTCTCAAACTGAGAAGTCTTGCCAATCGGATTGCTGCCCGATCGAACGACCGTTCGATCGAACGACCTGAAAGGTAGAGATACTTCTCTATTTTTAAAATGCTACTACGAAAACTTCAAAAGGCAAACCATCATACACAAACACATCCTCACCAGACGAGGTGATAATCCAATCGAATGGCCATCCGATCGGATTGCCACCCGATCGACTGGCCATCCGATCGGATTGCCATCCGATTGGATTACCAACCGATCCTTGGTACACTTGCATCGTTTTACGCGCCGCTTGTGGTTATGCTATCGTTCTAATCAGGCTAATTTCACTCTAGCGCTCCCTTCAATCCATCATCGCTGTGAGTATACTCGAACCCTTTTTGCTTTATGCACTTTTGGGTGTTACATATGTTACTTATTCTAAATCACATCGAACACACTACACAATACTTCTAACGCTAACCGCTACTGCATGTATACATGACTCAATGATTGCTTGTTTGTTATGTTTACACCTGGATTGTTGTTTACCTGCCTTAACAACGATAGTACTATAGTTTGGACTCAACACCTGTTCACTCAGGGGTTGTTAAGGACAATTAATCACATGATTCATAGTGGTGAATATGTATTACGAACTGCCTTCCGCAGTCAACCTGCAGTCATTGGTATTTATAGGATCATGTCGATAACTTACGTGCTTCATTTCACATGTTGTACGTGCTGGTTATGCGTAAACAATTTCGAATTCTATTATATCTATTAAACTTGTATGCTCACCTTTACAATATGTGTATTGAATTTTACTTTAACGTATGTGGCAGGTGCTTAAGATGTTAGAATGCCTGGCTTGCTGTGAAATCGAGGCTAGGAAAGAGTCTAGAAACAAAGACAATTTATTTTATTTGAAAATCTGAGTTGTCGGAACATGTTCTATTTGTTTGAAGAATATCTCTGTCTGTAATAACTAGATTATCTTATGGGTTATGGTATGGGACATAATATTTAAACTATTTGGTAATTTAGTCGTTATGGAATTTCTTTGAACAATCTGTTTTGCTTAGTGCCGCGCCCCGATGATTCCGCCATCGGTTGGGGTGTGACAGATTGGTATCAGAGCCATAACTATAGGGAATTAGGCAAGACTCGACCTAGTCCGGGTTGCTGTCTTAGAACGACCTAGTCTATAGTCTAAGTACCAACAGACCGACTTGTGCATACCCTTAGGGGTCTTGTACGAGCTTACTTGCTATTTCTCGCCATCCTCGCCTGCACTACACTATCACTGCACTCTAGAATGAACAAGTGGTTAGGTCGAGATTAGGTGTGAAAACCGCAAACTCTCAACTAAATCGCTTGTTCAACCAGCATTTTTATCTATAAACAGGAGAATTTGCGTTGAATCAGGAGTGAAATCCATACTTTGACGCATAATTCTTCCTTATTTTATCAAAACAGGAACGAAGTCTCTAAGTTAGGGGTGAAACCCGAACCTTGACGACTTACTCCGCTCTCTATTTCGGTTTTACAAAACTCTCACCAAAGTCTCAACGGACTCCAATGACATAAAGTAACGCTATAACTAGAAGGATGCGTGCCATTCGCCCAGATTCGAGGCGAGAGCAAAGTCCCGAAGGTAAAAGTGTGTGCTAAACGTCCTTGTGAATAGTCGAATCACTTTGGATAGTCAACGTCTATCCCAGCCGTAGACAATCTATTCTCGATTTCTATGTGTTTCGATTCTGAGCCCGCAACTGCTGACTCTGATATTTGCCGATTTTATGTGGAATTTATGTGTTTCATGTGATTATACGTTTTGATTTCTGGTGGATTATTCATTTTCGCTATTTAGTTCGATCAACACGCACAACACACTACACGATCGCCCACAAATCGCTGGTCATTGTTCGCAATCGCTGCTCGATACTCGCAATCGCTATAATTAATCGCTATACGCGCTGTGAAAGATAGGGAATACGTGCAACATATAGTTAGGTTTCTGTATTCTGACTGCCTCATGTGTTTCTATGCCTTACGTGTCTATGTGTTTCCGTGCTCTACGTGCTTTATGTGCTTATGTGTTTTTGTGCTTATGTGAATCTGTGATTACGTGTCTATGTGTTTACATGTTACGTGATTGTGTTCCTGAGCTTTAGTAGTATTAGGCATGTGAGGTGAGATTCGATTATATTGTGTTTGAGTCCTATGGCGATGTCTGTTGCAGACAATGTCGTCATCTGGATCTCGCGCTACTCAAGCTGCTCGCCGAAAGCAAGCAGATAAATGCCTCGCCGCTATGGTTGCTAAGCAAATGGCGAAAGGTGTTCCTCAAATCGTCAGTGAACTAGACGAGAATGTGAGCAAATCTTCTGAAGAGTCAAGGACCGATGCTCCCAAAGCTAGTTTTAGCTTTAAGCAGTTTAAAGCTTGAGAACCGAAAGAATTTACTGGCGAAGATGGTCTTACGGCCTTATTCCAATGGTTTGATTCGATAGAGGTCACCCTGCGCCAGAGTGGTTGTCCTGACGAACTCCACACACTGAATGCTACCGGCGTCTTCCAGTCCCGCGCTTTAGACTGGTGGACGGCCGAGAGGAACAAACGCGGAAACGATGTAGCTTATGGTTTGACGTGGGATGAGTTGAAGAACGTCATGTTGGAAGAGTTCTGCCCTCCCCATGAGCGCCAAAAGTTGGAGGACGAATTCTGGCACATCAAGCAAAAGGAGGGTGAAAACGCTGCTTTAACCACTCGCTTCAAGCAACTTAGCATAATCTGTCCTGATCAAGTTATGACCTCCGACATGCCAATCAAGAAGTATATTCGAGCTCTGCCAGATAGTGTCGCAGATTTTATGCAAGCTTCAAAGCCAGCATCAATCGAAGAAACTTACCTGCTTGCCACTGAAATCAACGACAAGCGAGTCAAGGCTGGTGTCTGGGACAAAGCCTCAAAGAACTTACATCAAGCTACCACCGTACCAACCACTGAAACCGCCGCCATTCCCCAGTCTTCAAAAGCCTGTCATCGCAAGAGGAAGAACAACAGCAACTCCAGCAACAAGAACTATGCTGTAACCTTTGCTGCCCCGCTTCAAGCTATACCAACTCAGCATCAACCTCAACACCGATCAACTGCAGCACCAGTTACCCAAGCACCGCCTACAAAGCGTGCTTACACTGGTCCTCACCCCTCTTGCCTGACATGTACCTACCATCAATCAGTGGGAATTGCCTGTAGATTTTGTGTACACTGCAACATGTACGACAACTTCACCGCCAACTGCCGTACAGGTCCTCGACAAGCACCAGCTCCAGCTACTGCTCACCAAGCTCTACTTCCTGCTCCTCAAGGGCAACAAGCAGCTCCTGTATCCGCAGTCAATGCTAGAGTCTGCTTTGCGTGTGGTGATCCCAACCACTTCGCAAACATGTGCCCCAATCAGGTTGTGAAGCAAGAGCAACAACAGCAGTAGCCCCTGCAACAGCAGCAACAGCCTCAGCAACAGCAGCAACAAGCCACTCATGCTCGAACTTTCAACATTAATGTGCGCCAGGCTCAGGCTGACAACAACGTGGTCAATGGTACGTTCCTTGTGAATGGTATTTATGCTTCAAGTTTGTTTGATACTGGATCCGATAACTGCTTTGTATCGTTTGACTTCGAAAAGCTTTTTAATCGTAAGCGCGCCCATCTCCCCTCGACGTTCGATGTTGAAGTTGCTACCTGAAGAACCGTCCATGTCAACTCTGTTCTTCGTGTTTGTACTCTTGAACTCAACAATCACATCTTTCCTATCGACCTTATTCCGATGCGGCTCGGTAGTTTTGATGTCATAATAGGCATAGACTTTCTTCGCCAAAACCATGCCGAAGTTGTTTGCTTCGATAAGATGATTCGATTCTCGCTCACTAACGGTGATCAATTGTGTGTGTATGGTGAAACTCTCTCGAAGGATCTCAAGCTTATGTCATGTATCCAAGCTAGCAAGTATCTCCGCAAGGAATACAGAGCTTTCTTGGCTAACATTGTAGTAGTGGAGAAGGAAAAGAAAAGAAAGACTGAAGTGAAAGATGTTCCTGTTGTTTGTGAATTCCCTAACGTTTCCTGAAGATCTTCCAGGTCTGCCGCCAAGTCGTGATATCGACTTTCGCATCGACCTCATTCCTGGAGCAAACCCTGTTGCCAGAGCTCCTTATCGACTCGCTCCGTCCAAAATGCAAGAACTCTCGAGTCAGCTCCAGGAATTGCTTGACAAAGGCTTTATTCACCCTAGCACCTCTCCTTGGGGCGCACCAGTCCTTTTCGTCAAAAAGAAGGATGGGTCGTTCCGGATGTGCATCGACTATCGGGAATTGAATAAGCTGACAATCAAGAATCGTTACCCTCTGCCTCATATCGATGATTTGTTTGACCAGTTACAAGGTGATACGTGTTTTCCAAGATTGATCTACGCTCAGGCTACCACCAGTTACGCATACAAGAGGAGGATATTCCCAAAACCGCTTTTCACACTCGATACGGCCACTACGAGTTCGTTGTTATGCCTTTTGGTTTAACCACCGTACCCGCGGTTTTTATGGATCTGATGAATTGCGTGTGTAAACCTTTTCTCGACCGCTTCGCCATCGTGCTCATCGATGATATCCTGATCTATTCCAAGTCGAAAGCCGAACACGCGCAGCATCTACGTTTGGTTCTTGAGTTACTCCGGGGGAATCGAATCTATGCCAAGTTCTCCAAGTGTGAATTCTGGCTGGAGGAGGTTCAATTCCTCGGTCACATTGTTAATAGTCACGGTATTCATGTCGACCCTACGAAGATCGAAGCTGTTAAGAGTTGGGTTACACCCAAGAACCCGTCTGAAGTCCGTTCTTTTCTCGAACTAGCGGGCTATTATCGCCAATTTATCGAAGGGTTCTCTAAAATCGCCGTGCCGCTTACTGCCCTCACGCACAAAGACAAGCCTTTTGTTTGGGGAACTGGACAAGAGACTGCCTTTCGAACCCTCAAGTACATGTTTTGCAATGCTCCTGTTCTCACTTTACCCGACGTAAACGATGACTTCATTGTCTATTGTGATGCCTCGAACCTTGGCCTTGGTTGTGTTCTCATGCAACGAGACAAGGTTATTGCTTACGCGTCTCGTCAGCTTAAAATCCATGAGAAGAACTATACAACCCACGATCTCGAGCTAGGCGCAGTTGTTTTTGCGTTGAAGATTTGGTGACACTACCTTTATGGTACCAAGTATACGATCTTCATCGATCATAGGAGCCTACAACACATCTTCGATCAGAAGGAACTAAATATGCGTCAACGCCGGTGGGTAAAACTTCTCAACGATTATGACTGTGAGATTCGTTATCATCCTGGCAAAACAAATGTCGTTGCCGACGCTCTCAGTAGACTGAGTTATTTGCACAACGCCTGTAATATCCAAGCCCAATATGATCTTGAAACCCTCATCTGTGAAGCCCAGCATGCCTGCTTTAACGAGCGTACTCTGAAGAAGGAAAGGATTCTCAATGATGGAGCCCAGCTAGAAAATAAGTCGAATGGGATATTCCATTATCTGGACCAAATTTGGATCCCTAAATGGACCAACTGACGACATATTTTGATGGACGAAGCCCACAAATCCCGATATTCTATTCATCCTGGTGCCGACAAGATGTACCAGGATCTGCGCTACAAGTACTGGTGGCCGGGCATGAAGAGAGATATCGCCCTCTATGTTTCGAAGTGCCTCACCTACTCGAAGGTCAAGGCTGAGCATCAAAGACCCTCTGGCTTACTCGTTCAACCCGAGATCCCTGTGTGGAAGTGGGAGAGTATAGCTATGGACTTCATAATGAAGCTTCCGCGCACGCCCTCATGTCACGACAGCATCTGGGTTGTCGTTGACCGTTTGACTAAATCTACTCACTTTCTGTCGATACAGGAAGACTACAAGGTAGAAAAATTAGCCCGAATCTACACCAAAGAGATCATTTGTCGACATGGGATGCCTCGCGACATCATCTCTGACCGCGATGCTTGGTTTACCTCGCGTTGTTGGGAAACATTTCAATCTGCTCTCAGTACTGTGCTTAATCTAAGTACCGCATTCCATCCCCAAACCGACGGTCAGACTGAAAGAACGATTCGTACCCTTGATGACATGCTCCGTTCATGTGTCATAGATTTCGGTGGTAACTGGGATGCATACTTACCTTTGGTCGAATTCTCGTACAATTACAGTTATCATTCCAGCATTCAAATGACACCATTTGAGGCATTGTATGGAAGAAGATGTCGATCGCCTATTGTATGACACGAGATCGGGCACTCGCAATTAACCGACCCTGAGCTATTGCAAGAAACGACTGATAAAATCCTCCAGATATGAGACAATCTACTGAAAGCTCAGAGTCACCAGAAAAGTTACGCCGATAGACGACGCAAGCCCCTCGAATTTGACGTTGGCGACCATGTACTCCTAAAGGTATCACCTTGGAAGGGTGTGGTCAGATTCGGCAAGAGAGGAAGGATCGGAAAAGTGGTTTACAGACTCAAACTACCAGAGGAACTTAACAACGTCCACCCGACTTTCCATGTTTCGAACCTCAGAAAGTGCCTGGCTGAGAATGATTTACATGTACCCCTCGAAGATCTTCAAATAAACGAAACACTACACTTCGTGGAAAATCCTGTCGAAATCATGGACCGCCAAACCAAGCAGCTCCGACGCTCGTGCATTCCCATTGTGAAAGTTCGCTGGGAAGGCAAACGAGGAGCATAGTTCACTTGGGAACTCAAAAGCGACATGAAGGCGAAGTACCCGCAGTTGTTCGTTACGGCTTCGGCCTAATTTCGGGACGAAATTCCCTTAAGAAGGGGAGGCTGTAACACTCTGTGTTTCGAAAGTCAAAGTCAAGATTGAAATCAAAGGAAGAAAAGATTGCTAATTGCGATCTGTCACTCCTTTCTCAACTCCTGTTTTGACTTCTTTGACTTGTAGATAGTCTATTTATGTTGTCGCGTTAGTTGTATTATGTAGGGTACTTGTTAATAATCGAGGTTTAATCGCATGTTTAATCGATTTATCGCTTATCGCTATCGCATTCGCAACTCGAGTTATGTGTTCTGGATATTGTTTTACGTGTGTGTGCTATTTATGTGTTACCTGTGCATGTTATGTTTATGTTGAGGTGTTAATCGCAATCACAAATCTATCGCATCGCAATCGAATTGAAATGCTAAACACAAGTTAATTATAGTGATTGTATGTTAGATATAGTAGTTGGGATTAAAAGTAATTTGATGGGTAATACTATCGCATCGCTCGCTCGAATCGCATCGCAACGCTCAACACTCGAATCGAAACGAGGAAACTCATCGTGCCAAACACTCTGATCGAGTGGCCAACCGATAGGGTGGCCATCCGATCGGGTTGCCATCCGATTACGTTGCCACCCGATCGGGTTGCCACCCGATCGACCAGCCTATTCCTCCCTTTCCATTTTAGGAAACCCTATAAATACCCCTCATATGTCACATCAGTTGATGTGACAACTCTCACTCGACCCAACTCACTCCAGCCCACATTTCTCTCGATTTCTCCTGATTCTTGTAAGTTTTCAACCTAAATCTTGTACTTTCTTGATCTACACGCACTCCTACACCTTTCTATCTTTTGAATCTTAACTTTTAACCGTGAAATCACCGGATTTGAGGTGTTCTAGGGTGATGTCATCATGGAGTTCTTATGAACTTCAATGTTTGGCTTCATTCCACCAAGAATAGTTTAGATCTAAAGGATTTCCACAACATTTATCAGTGATTTCGCTTAGATCTACACGAATTCATGAGTGAAAGGATTGAGAGAAGGTTTTCCAACTTTCTTTCAACTCTTTTATACTCAATGCACTCAAACCTGATGGAATCGGAGCTCGTTCTGATCTTCTACCCATTCTTGGTGATGTATTAGTTCCAGATCCGAATTCTATCCAAGAGATATTGACTTCAGGTTTGAACATGAACTACCGAATTGAATCATGAACCGGTCAGAATAGAGTGATTCCTGTTCGGTCGGGTCACTTGGGCCGAGATAGGTTTCTGTTGTTCAAGCATGTTATCAAAATGTCTCGTTCAAACACTACAAAACTTCAAACGAATCAAGTGACAAGACGAACGGATTGTCGGGATGGATTGCCGTCCGATCGGATTGCCACCCGATCGGATTGCCACCCGATCGACCGGCCATCCGATCGGGTTGCACTTGGTTCCATACTTAAACTATTTTTAAACTATTCAAGGATCTGAACGTTGAAACAGATTACCACCTGATCGGATTGCCATCCGATCGAGTGACCGTCCTATCGTGTGACGTTTGGGACTTGGATACTTAAACAATTTTCAACATGTTCAGTACGTACAGATTGCCACCCAATCGGAAAGCCATCCGATCGAGTGACCGTCTTGCTGTGAACTTGTTCTCAAACTGAGAAGTCTCGCCAATCGGATTGCTGCCCGATCGAACGACCGTTCGATCGAGCGACCTAAAAGGTAGAGATACTTCTCTATTTTTAAAATGCTACAACGAAAACTTCAAAAGGCTAACCATCATACACAACATATCCTCACCAGACAAGGAGACAATCCAATCGAATGGCCATCCGATCGGATGACCATCTGAACGGATTGCCACCCGATAGACTGGCCATCCGATTGGACTGCCATCCGATTGGATTACCATCCGATCCTTGGTACACTTGCATCGTTTTACGCGCCGCTTATTGTTATGCTATCGTTCTGATCAGGCTAATTCCGCTCTAGCACTCCCTTCAATCCATCATCGCTGTGAGTATACTCGAACCCTTTTTGCTTTATGCACTTTTGGGTGTTACATACGTTACTTATTCTAAATCACATCGAACACACTACGCAATACTTCTAACGCTAACCGCTACTGCATGTATACATGACTCAATGATTGCTTGTTTGTTATGTTTACACCTTGATTGCTGTCTACCTGCCTTAGCAACGATAGTACTATAGTTTGGACTTAGCACCTGTTCACTTAGGGGTTGTTAAGGACAATTAATCACATGATTCACAGTGGTGAATATGTATTACGAACTGCCTTGCACAGTCAACCCGCAGTCATTGGTATTGATAGGATCATGTCGATAACTTACGTGCTTCATTTCACACGTTGTACGTGCTGGTTATGCGTAAACAATTTCGAACTCTATTATATCTATTAAACTTGTATGCTCACCTTTACACTATGTGTATTGACTTTTACTTTAACGTATGTGGCAGGTGCTTAAGATGTTAGAATGCCTGGCTTGCTGTGAAATCGAGGCTAGGAAAGAGTCTAGAAACAAAGACAATTTATTTTATTTGAAAATCTGGTTTGTCGGAACATGTTCTATTTGTTTGAAGAATATATCTGTCTGTAATAACTAGATTATCTTATGGGTTATGGTATGGGACATAATATTTAAACTATTTGGTAATTTAATCATTATGGAATTTCTTTGAACAATCTGTTTCGCTCAGTGTCGCGCCCCGATGATTCCGCCATCGGTTGGGGTGTGACAGTGAAATCCTCACCTTGATGGAGAATTTCCATTTCAAATCTAGTGGACCCTCGTCAACGTGTCGGAATTAGCTTTCTTGACCCGACGAGTACTAACCACACTTAGGGTACGACATTGTCAAGTTAGGGGTGAAACCCGCACCTTGTCAACTAGTCCCACTCCTTGATTTCCAAAAATCCTGCCAAGTCTCAAATTTTTGATTGATTTGGAACACGTAGTAACTAGAATGGTGAATACTGTTAACCAAAATTTTGGGGAGAGTATTCCACCTGTTAGGCCAAAGCATGCTTCCAAAATTCAAAAGAACTTTCGACCACTTTGGTTTAGTCAAAAGTTCCGTTTTGGAACAATCCATGTTTTAATCAAACCTTCATTTTACTATTATCAATCTTATGCCTAACACGATACAACCTTTTCTTTTCAAAATTCAAATTATTTTCGAGATTTTTACACACACATCATACTAAATCTTTTCATACACTTATATGTTATTCACATGCATGATTTCAGAAATGTCACTAACTAGATTTACATTACTTGTAATCTCAAAATGGAGGCATATCATCAAGATAGGAGTGATTTCCTATCCTTGACGATTAGCTCCGCTCCTTCCCTTCTCAAAAACGACCTCGCCAACGAGCTAGGGGTGATTCCCTTACCTCGTTGATCGTTACCAAACCTTCTTTTTTAAAAGATACTTTATTATGGGAACCACACGATCAAATTTTATACCTAAATCGTTCATCTTTTTGTCAAAATCCCTACTTATGCAGATTTTAAAATTCATTGTTTTAACAAAACTTATATCTTACCCTACACTCTATTTTACATAAATCCCATACACAAAATTTCTAATCATACCTTAAACGTTTTATTTCCCAATTTTCAAAACCTTATGAAATGATACCTATCAACTTAATCGGTATAATAAATCTCTTGCCCACAAACTTCATACTCGACCTATTCACTAGAACACACTCACATTATATTATTATTATTATACTAAAGACATTTGTTCTCAATCAAAAACCAAACCAACTTTTCTTACATGCTTATAAAACCTTGTAGACGTTATAAGATCATTTTTCTAAAACCCTCTTTTCAAAATCAATAGGATCATCTCGCTAAAACTCTTTTTGAAATCACTAAGTCATTTTGCTAAAATTCTTTTCAAAGACCAAGGTCTTCACGAGAACTTTCGAATTACAACTTTTCTTATTTTAATACAACATCCTTTAAATGATGCAAACTTACTGTTTTCAACAACCTTTTTATACACCGCTCAATACATCATTTAAATTCCAAAACACGTGGGCAAGGGGACTTCATAGGAACCGACAATCTTCGACATACGTAAATACCCTATTCCTTTTGAAACAATAATAACATATCTTTATCTTTTCAAAATACATCTCGCATAACCAATAGATGCATTACATTCTTTTGATATTCACAAACTTGATTCTACATTCCAAGTCAAACTCAATCTTTTTTTGCTTCAATAAACACAACGATTTACTCGAACAACTATACACGCATGTCATCGTACACGTTTTAGTCAATATATCACGACAATCACACGTATATCATTCGTTTTTACATACAAAAAATTCTTGATCATTTTATATGCTTACATTCGTTGTGTTTCAATTTATACTATATACGCAATCGTTATCATTCATGCTTATACTTATACTCATGTTCATACATTTATACCTATATGTGAGCATAACCCGAGGGGTTCACTTACGTTGGTCTCATACATACTTAAACATAAATCATGCTTACATGCTACATTCCTATACGCACACATTGTTATTTTCAAAGTTACTGTATACCCTGACTCATACACAACTAGTACAAACTATGCGGATCATGCGACGACCAATATAATCCCGGGTGCACACGGGGTTATGGTGGTAGGCGCATGAAAATCATAGGGTGTTCTACTGTGTATGGTAAGACACGGAACGTAACATGACACCGAATCAGGAAACGGATGTAACATGGTTGAAACATGGTGGATACGCCGCTGGTACTTCCTATATATAAGTGTTTTCCCATGTTACCAAACTTTGGTAAAACGTGCCATGAGAAATTCGGTGTTTTGCAGACCTTATTTAGACATGATACACAAACTTTAACAACTCACAAACGCACTGCTAAACACGCGATATCCGATTATCCATGATGAGACATCATCCTCAACACTTCATATTCACTTTGTATCCAATAATCATACCATTCATATCCTTGCATTCATCCACTAGATCGTTCGTTCATTATGATACCACGATTATTTCCAATTATTCCTTGACTTCTATACAAACCTTATTTACAGGTCGTTTAAATCCTAAAATACTTCCTTGCTTTTAAACTATCTTCCATTCTTTATTTACGCGCAAACATACCTAAACGGCCCGTTAATCTCAAATTTTTTTAATAAATACCTAACATTCCCATTTCTCACCAATGAACAATTTTCTACAAACATGTGATTTTACAGATGCTCCTTAAAACCGATAAAACTTTTTTACAACTTACGATGGGGGCCACACTTTTCATCAAAAATACAAACCATTTTATACGAAAACTTTTCGTCTTAGGTAATATCGTTTGAAATACTACTCCCATCAGTCTATTCAAACTTAATCAAACTCACTTTGCCTATACACACACATGCACGTTTTATTTATGAATAATGCCTCAAATCGCCTTAGTCAAACGAACTACTTTTACAAACCTATTATTTCATTCTGCAAAATTTCATACACTTTCAACACACTTCAAAACTTCAAAATCTTGATTTTAGTCAATCATTTTAGCCAAAATACCTCTTTACAAAATCTTCCTCTTGAATAAATTTCGGGACTAAATTTCCTAAAGGAGGGGAGACTGTAATGCTCCACATTTTCTGTACTTTTCATATTTAGAAAGTTGTATTCGTATTTTTGTTTTTAGAAACTTGTATTCTTACTTCATTTCAATCCCTGTAATCTCGAGACATTGATCATAATGGAAATCGTATTTTTATATCAACCTTGTTTAATCATACATGTATAATATGTAATCAGTCGCGAAATACACGTTTTAATTTAAAATCGAAACATACATCGAGATTATATTTTATCAGAATCACATTGATACGTGTATCATACTTATAATATACATGCATACACCTTTATAGCATAAAATAACCAACAATACAAGTGCAAGAACTAAAAATGAAAATTTCCATCTCCCCAACCACTTTCTTTAATGTCCTAACCTCCAACCAACTCATTTAATACCTCAAACTCACCTTCTAACCTCCAATCAACTCATTTAATACCCCTCCTAACTCCCAACCAACTCCATTAAAACTCCAACCACTTAACCCTCTTATAAATACCAACCATAACACCTTCCAAACACTTGCACCACCTCCAAATTACTTCCAAACTCTCTCAAATCTCCAAGATTTTCATTTTTGGGCAAAAAGTTCAAGAACCAAAATTAGTAACTTCGGTGTTCCAACAACTCAAGACTCGTCAAACTCACTAACTGGAAATTTCTTCGCAAACCGTGAGTATACTTGACCCTTTTTACGCTTTAATGCACTTTTGGGTGCAACATGTTTCAACTATCAAAATCCACAATACATATAATTAAACATATTCAATCACTCAATCCGCCAAACATGTTATTTGTTATTAACTTAGCTTGCCCACCTTAACAATTATAGCGCTATAGGAGTAGCACACCATGTGACAACTGTCAAAAATCCAGGTATCCGTACAATTAATTAATCATGATTAGTGCTTAATGACTGTGATGAATTTCAATTAACTGCTTTCTGATTACTGCCATATACATACATGTGCATCATACATTGTTTAATGTCATACCAATATTGCATGAAAGCCTTATTGCCTCAAATGATGCATTAAGTACAGTTAGCATAGTTATCTGATAAATCAGGAAAATGCTGACAGAACTCAACATACAAACAGTGCATTGCGATGCAGAATGAGCCAGAAACTAAGTATGACACTAGTATAGTGTGTAGGAAAGTAAGGATCACAAAATTGCCTTGCTAGTGATAGTTTAACTGCCAGAAAGTGCCTAAAACTCACCCAAAGTGCTGAATTCAGTAAAAGTCAGCATTTTAACACATTAATATAATGCAGAAATATGATAAAATGGTCCTGAATGCTTTCCTAAGTGTCGGGAATCAAAAGTGTCACAAGAAGATACATAAAGCACTTTAACGAACCAGTAACCAACCAAACAACCGGACACTACCCGAAACATCAAATTTACACTAGAAGCATTGTTTTAACATTACCAAGCTAGCTATGATCCCCGAACATCATAACATCTCCTAAAACTATCTAATAACTAAGACATGCAACTTACACTTAGATTTCAACTATTAAGCAACTAAACTAGTTAAAACCTACTCTAGACCCCCCCCCCCCCACCTAGTTCACGGCCAACATGGCCCCCACTTGATGGATTTTATTTCAATATTATATTGGATATGTTAATACTTTACTAAACATGTTATACAAGGGTTAAGAGCTTGAAATGGATTATAAATATAACTAGAAGATCACCATCTCATTTCTCACACACACAAAACTCTCCTTTCTCCCTCTCCTTGTTCTCGGTCATGAGCTACCACCACCATCACCATCATCATTCAACCTTCTTCATTCATTTCACATACATACAAAGGTGCTAGAAGCAAGACTAAGGAGCTTGGTGGCTTTGAAGCTTGAAGGACCTCTCTTGTTTGCTTTTAACCACTTGTTTTCTACTCTTGAATCATCCCTAGCCTTGAGCTAGTGGTAAGAACCTTGTACACTCCATTTTACTTCCATTTTTAGTGGTTAAAGAAGAATCATAATAAAAAACTTGAAGAACACTAAAGAACATAAGAAGTAAACATGAACATAAGCTTGTTTAATGAAGTAATCTAGATGAATATAAGTTGTTATGCTTGTTGATCATTGATTGTTTGTAGAAATGATGTTGATCATCATAAGATCTTGCTAGATCATGATTAAAAACATAATCTAGCAAGATGAGAAAGTAGAAATGTTGTAGGATGATAGATCATCCATACATGAATCATGAACTTGAAAGAATACTTTGATTTGTTGAAAAATAATGATCAAAGTAAGTTAATAATCATAAAGATCTAAGGATTTATGAATGGTTTTTCAAAGGAACCAAGTTAAAAATATGAGTTTCATTTAATCTTGGTTCTTACATAAACAAATCTTATTTTTAGTGGTTAAACAACTGTAGAAACACTTGTGTAACAAGAAGAATGCATAAAGAAATATTATTAGAAAATAAGATTTGAATTTGTAAACATCTAACTTCTTTAAAAATGAAGTTTTCAAAGAACTAATCACAATTTAAAGGGTAACAAGACTTACTAAGAACACTAGTAAGTTACTACAAATTTTTACAAATATTCAAGTTTATGAAGTAGTAGAAAATGCATGATTTTGGCAAAATTGGTAAGTAAAGGTTGTTTGTTGATGATTATGAATTGATTGTGTTGATTTTTACAAAAAAAATGATATGCTTGAAAGCATGGAAACCTCCATTTTTAGGGGAAACCATGACAAAATTTTCTAAAAATATAAACACTTAGAAAAAATATTTTTAAACAAATATTTACAAGTGTATTTTAACCATGAGTTTTCTACAAAAACTTTGCCATAATTTTTTGTTACAAAAGTATAAATATTGGAGGTTGGTTTTCATAAATAAAAGTGGCTAAATATGTATTTAGGAAATATATATTTAGAAGACACCATGTGTGTGATTATTTGTATATTTTGTGTATTAGTTATATTATTTTAAGACTTGAAATAATATAACACATCAAAATACCAAGAATTACAATCCAAAATATTACCAAAATTCCAAAGAATAAATATACACAATTACACAGAAATATTGGTGAAACCGAACTATGGAATAAGACTTACAAAAATATTCCGGAATTTATTCACAAAGTATATTTTGGTAAATAATATTTTGGACACCAAGAAAGTAAAAATATGATTTTTACAATTACTACAAAAATATATCATATTTTTGACAAGGAGAAATGTATTATTTTGACAAGTATGAAATATATATTTTTCTTGAAATTTTAGAAGATATATTATTTTTAAGAAATATATATTTTCTTACATACATGAAATACAATATTTTGAGGTGAAAAATATAATTCCTCAAATAAATATGAAGAATATCATTTTTGGAGAAAAATGAGTTTATATATATTTTCTATGTTGGACATGAAAATATATTATTTTTGGAACTTATAAGAGAATACAAATATTTTTGTCAAAAGAAAAATTATAAATAATTTTTCTAGATAATATTTATTACAATATGTATTTTGGAGGTATATATCGGTGGACTTTTATTAAAGAAAATATTCAGGAATAATTAATATGAAATTAAGTATAAAGGATACTTAGTAAATACCGTAAAAATACGTATTCTCGTACGTATAAATACAAACCGGAATACGACCCTAATACATGGCACAAATATACAAGTATAAGAATATGAGTACAAATACCCCATCCTTGGGAATGATATACATGTATAAATACCCGAAGTGTATCAAGTCAAAAATATATTATTATTCCAAAATTTAATAAATATAATTTAAGTTAAAATATTATTCATTTTAACAAATAATTATATAACTTGGAATAATATCAAAGACACAAAAGAAACATAACTCAAAGATATTAATACTAAGGCACGGCCTGTTCGTCACATAGATTAGTACGTTGTAGGTAGTCGTGTTCACCGAAGAAAATTGAGTTACGATTGTTGAAGACGCAAGATTGTGAGTTTCATGTCCCCCTTTTCTTTTACTGTTTGCAGTTTTAAACTTCGGGGGTGAAGTACATGTTTCAACTGTTTACAAACGTTATTATTTGGTATGGTTAGCTAAGGAAAGGTACTTTTAGATCATGTGAGTGGTCGGTATGACGCTTAAGGCCATCAATCCTCATTGTAGGACCGAGGGACATGAGTGATAGATCTATTTGGGTGTAGTGAGCCCCGCCCATGTTGGACCAGGGTGGCCCATGGGTTGACTATGTCTTACAGCCGGAAGCCCGGTGCAAAGTCTGCTAGGTTTGAGCTTTCCTGCATCACGTCACACATATTAATGGCCTTGCAAACCATTAATGATCTGTTTTTCCTTGTTGCTTTCATACTGAGATTTACAAACTTTTATACATACTTACAATGTTTTCAAAGGTTTATTCATACACACAAATAAACACACGAACTCGCTCAACTTTTGTTGATGTTTTCAAAATACATGTATTTCAGGGAATTAGTAGTGGATCTGGCGGGCGTCGGATGTTTCAAGCTGTGTTAATAATAAAAGATGTCATCCATGGTCTTAGGGTTTGGACAGTGTGTCTTATTCCTGGACGATACACGTCTCCCAAATCCTGGTTTAATTTAATGTCATTTGTCGAGTCTTTGTGAACTCTTTAACAAGTTGCATGTTTGTACTCGAATTTGAATTTCTATGTTTTAAAACAAGGTTGTTATGTTTTTAAACTTAATTAATGGATGAACATCTATGGTTTTTATCATTTAGTTGTTGTTATGATTGAATGCAATGGTATTAAGAAAGTCACACCATAATCACGCTTCTGCAAAAGTCAGGGTGTTACAACTTGGTATCAGAGCTTCGATTGTAGCGAAATAGGATTCCTTCTCGAGTCTAGACTACAATCATTAGGGCTCTCACGAAAATATTTTTACAACATGTTTTCATTGCATACACGAAACACCCAGATCCAGGAAAACAAACATTTTTACAAACAAAAGACACGAAACACATTTCAAAGTTTATGTTTATTGTTCAGTCTGAGAGACTGGGTGGTTCAGTCTGAGAGACTGGGAGGTCTAGTCTGGGAGGCTAGGTAGTTCATTCTGGGAGACTGTGTGGTTTAGTCTGAGAGACTATGTAGTTTAGTCATAGAGACTAAGGTGGTTTAGTCTGGGAGACTAAGAAGGATACGTGATTACATTGTTATTGACTGCATGATTAATGTTAGTTGTTGATATATGTGCATATGTTGTGATTGTTTTGTTACAGACACTATGTCATCTTCTGAGAGTGGTTTGTCCGATACCGATGACCCCATGGCTATAGTCTCAGATGATGAGATTGCCCATGAGCCAGAGATCTTTACTTCCGACACGGAGAGTGACCCGGAGATGATGTTCGATGATGACGACGAGTTTCAGCCCTTTGCGCTGCCCGATTTCGGAGATGATTTACCGATTGCTGATGGTATCCCAGACGAGGATCCTTTTGTTATTTCCATTCCAGTTCACGATTATCTTATCATCGGTTAACCTGATGGTGAGCATGTCGTGGCACCGATCCTCGCTCCCATTCCTCTCATGGTCATTCCCTCTAAGGATTGGCCTTTTGACGATCTTTTTGATGATGATGTTGACCTGTTTGTCGATGATCCTCCTGATGATGCCCAGGGTGATGGAGAGCTCGATGAGGACGTTGTTGCTATTCCACTTCTAGGGATTCCTGTTATTGAGATTTCTTCTGATTCTAGTTTACATTCTGTCCCTGATTCTTTTGAGTCTGTTTCATCATCCGCCTTACAGGCAGTTGGTTTGCGATGTTACGCTACTGATTCTGATGACGATACAGCTATGTCAGCTGCACCATTACCCCCACATGACATTGAGCCTGGACTTGAGCCTGGTTTTGTTCCCGATGATTAGCCTGTTGATGCACCCGCTGATCCTGAGCTGATGCCATCACCTGATCCTTTGCCTGATCTTGATCCTATCCCCTTTGGTATACCTGATATTGCGCCACTTATACCCGATCCAGTTCCTGCACCCGTTGACCCTCCTGTTATTGAGTCAGTTACTCCTCCACATGCACCTGCACCTATTGATGTTGCCCCTTTTCACCCGATCGAGTCTGATGTTCACCGCACTGACTTACCTATCACTTTCTTGCAGTACATTCCTCCACCCTGTCCAGGGGAAGGCCCTTCTGGCCAGCATCCTGACCGTGATCCTTATGTTTCAGCCGTACTTCCTCACATGCCTCAGTATACACCTTCTGCTCATTTTACTTCTTCACCACTTGATGAGCCATTCAGATGGTTCCCACCTTACACCATACCGATTTTTTATCCCTACCATCCCTCGCCCTTTACTGGTTATACACGGGATGAGTTACTCCTATCCTTGCAGCTTCAGTTTGAGATCATGAGTCGCAGGATCTTAGAGCTTGAGATGACACCGCGACCTTTGCCATGTCCGTGTCAGCCATCTTTTGTTCCCCCACGTTCATCACCGTCCCTATTTTCGCATCCTCCTGCACCGCTTACTCCATTTCACGAGTTTGACACTCGTTTTCTTACCGTTGAGCAGCAGATTAGTTATCTGTTGCGTCACGTTTATGATCTTGAGGAGGAGCTTGCGCATGTGCGCAGCTTGCTTTTTGTTCCTCCACCGCCATCAGCATAGACGGTTTTTGGTTTTATGTAGGTATCTTACTTTTGATGAGAGCACCGCTATTGAGCCTAGCTAGTGAAGCCTTTTGGAGACCACCTTTTGACTGTATGTCTTATGGTAGATTGGTAGACATTTTGGACAAGGGTAGTGTGACCCTGTGTTCCCTTTTGATACGATATTTATGTAAAACATGTAACTGTATTTGTGGTCGATGATTAATGAAAGCTCAATCGTAATGTTCTCATTAAATACGTTGTTAGTTTATTTGTTTATGCTATGATTTCCTGCTTACTTGTTATAACATACGCTATTATATACGTACTACCTATTATATACATAAGACCTGACCTATACAATCTTCTTTTAAAAGATGCCTCCTCGAAGGAACAATCAGTTGCCCACAATAGAGGCAAAACTACATGAACGAATTTCACAAGAAATCGCACAACATGAGGCCTTACGCTCTGAACACAACAGAGGTACCTCAGGAAATAACCCACCTCACGGTAATGTTTAAGTCATTAAGGACACCTTACGATACGTTTGGACTTTCCGTGTGCAATTGCTAATGCTTTCTGTGAATGATGTTGCTTGTACAGGTTGTACTTACAAGCAGTTCCTTGACTGTAAGCCTCTGAACTTTGACGGCACTAGAGGTGCTGTAGCCTTCGTTAGATGGGTGGAGAAAACCGATTATGTGCTGCGGATGAGCAAGTGTGCGCCAGAGAACCAGGTCACCTACATTTCTGGACTTTTCCTAGACGGAGCTCTATCCTGGTGGAACCTTCAGGTTCAGATTCTGGGAGAAGAGGCTGCATACGCTATGACTTGGGATGAGATGAAAGAGCTGATGCGCAAGAAGTACTGCTCGAGAGCTGAGATTCAGAAGCTGGAAACCGAGTTCTGGAATCTAAAGATGGATGGTCTGAAGATTGCTGAGTATGTGCAGAGATTCCATGACCTGTCTCGCATTGTCCCCTACATGGTAGAACCGGAGTTCAGGCGAATCGAACGTTTCATTTGGGGATTGGCACCCCAAATCATGAGCATGGTGACGACATCCAAGCCTCCAACCATCACTGAGGCTATTGATTTGAGCGTAGCACTGACTGAAGAATCGATTAGGCTGAACAAGTTTTCAATCTCTGATGGGAAGAAGAAGGAGACTCACGTCGAGTCATCAGGGGAGAACAAGAGGAAGTTCTCCAATTTCAAGAAGGGTACCCAAGGAAACAGCAGTGGTAACAAGAAGAGGGATACGAATCTGCCAGCCGAGGTTAAGACTAGTGCTGCCCCTTCTGGTGCTGAGGTTAGAGGGAAAGGTTACATGGGCACTTTGCCTAAGTGTGATGTGTGCCAGTTCCATCATGCCGGCCAGTGTAGGTTCAGGAAGTCTGAAAACTGTGGAAAAGTTGGCCATTCGAAGGAGAAATGCTGGGCTGGTACCGGTCGTGGAAACGGTGGTTAGAGAGGTAGTGGTAATGGAAATGGCACTGGAAACCGTGGTGGAAACGGTTATGGAAACCGCAATCAAGGAGGAAATGATGGTAATGTGAATCGAGGTGGTTCTGGAAACCAAGCCGCTAATGGAATCCGAATCAAACCAACAACCAGGGTGGTACTGGAAACAAGCAAGGATGCTTTAGTTGTGGAGATGTCAGGCACTTCAAGCGTGATTGCCCAAAGAACAATCAAGCCCAAGGAAGAGTCTTCAACATTGGAGCTAGGGAAGCTCGCCAGGATCCGAACGTAGTTACCGGTACGTTCCCTATCAACCAACACTTTGCATCTGTACTGTTTGATACTGGTGCCGATTATAGCTTTGTATCCCTAGAATTTAAGAATATACTTGGGTTAGTCGCCAGTAAGCTAGATATTCCATACTCGATAGAACTAGCTAATGGAAAGCTAGTAGAAGCAAATGAAGTGATTAGAGGCTGTGTAATGGAGCTCGGAGAGCATGAGTTTACGCTTGATCTTCTGCCAGTCGAGTTGGGAAGCTTTGACGTGGTAGTTTGAATGGACTGGTTGTCGAGCAACCGAGCTGAGATCGTTTGTCACGAGAAGATCATTCGCATCCCGATGGCGAATGGAGAGACGATTGTAGTGCATGGCGAAAAGCATGATACGCCTCTAAGGATTATCAGCTGTTTGAAGGCCCGAAAGTTTTTGCAGAAAGGATGTGTTGCCTTCTTTGCTCACATTGTTGATAAAGAATCCGAAGAGCCAAAGCTGGAAGATATCCCTGTGGTAAGGGAATATCCTGAAGTCTTCCCCGAAGACTTGCCAGGATTACCGCCCCAGCGACAAGTAGAATTCCATATTGACTTGGTTCCAGGCGCCGCGCCTGTAGCCAAAGAACCTTATCGACTTGCGTCTTCCGAGATGCAAGAGTTGTCGACGCAACTTCAAGAACTTTTGGACAAGGGATTTATTAGACCAAGCTTCTCGCCTTGGGGAGCTCCAGTACTGTTTGTCAAGAAGAAGGACGGTATTTTTCGCATGTGCATTGCCTGCCGAGAACTAAACAAGTTGACCATCAAGAATCGGTACCCCTTGCCGAGGATTAATGATCTCTTTGATCAGCTTCAAGGTTCAAGTTACTACTCCAAGATCGATCTTCTATCAGGTTATCACCAGCTGAGAATTCAAGAAGAGAGTATACCAAAGACTACCTTCAGGACTCGTTATGGACACTACGAGTTCCTAGTGATGCCGTTTGGTCTGACAAACGCACCGGCAGTATTTATGGATTTGATGAACCGAGTTTGCAAGCCATATCTCGATAAATTCGTGATTGTGTTTATCGATGATATTTTGATCTATTGAAGGACAAAGGAAGAGCATGAGCAACACCTTAGAGCCATCTTAGAGCTGCTCAAGAAGGATAAACTGTACGCTAAGTTCTCAAAGTGTGAGTTCTGGTTGCGTGAAGTACAATTCCTTGGTCATGTAGTGAACGAAAATTGAATTCACGTGGACCCCACCAAGATCGAGGCGATCAAGAATTGGGAAACTCCGAAGACGCCAACTGAGATCCGTCGGTTTCTAGGTTTAGCTGGGTATTATCGCCGATTCATTGAGGATTTTTCTAAAATTGCTCAACCGCTGACCTCCTTTACTCAAAAGGATAAGAAGTACAAGTGGGGAGATAAGCAAGAAGAAGCCTTTCAGTTGCTAAAAAGTAAGCTTTGCGATGCACCTATTCTATCCCTACCTGAGGGCACCGATGACTTCGTGGTATACTGTGACGCCTCGCGTCAGGGTTTGGGTTGTGTGCTGATGCAGCGACAGAAGGTTATCGCTTATGCTTCGCACCAGTTGAAGGTTCATGAGAAGAACTACACCACGCATGACTTTGAGTTAGGCGCAGTGGTGTTTGCCTTGAAAATCTGGCGACATTATTTGTATGGTACGCGCTGTACGATCTTTACAGATCACAAGAGCGTCCAGCACATATTCGATCAGAAAGAGCTCAATATGAGACAGCGACGATGGGTTGAGCTGTTATGAAATCAAATATCACCCAGGAAAGGCGAATGTGGTGGCAGACGCCTTAAGTCGAAAAGAGAGGATTAAGCCCATAAGGGTTAGGGCTTTGGAAATGATCATCCAAATAGATCTCTCGTTGCGCATTCGTGCTGTGCAGAGAAAAGCTCTCAAGAAGGAAAACTTGAAGGATGAATATCTCCGTGGGATGGAGAAGAAGTTGGTACCTAACAAGGAAGGAACCTTGTGTTTTATGGAACGAATTTGGGTTCCGCTTTTTGGAGGTCTTAGAGATGTTATTTTTTATGAAGCTCATAAATCAAGGTACTCGATCCACCCAGGATTAGATAAGATGTACCAGGATTTGAAGGATTTCTACTGGTGGCCAAGATTGAAAGGTGATGTTGCAACTTACGTTGGAAAGTGCTTAACTTGTGCTAAAGTAAAGGCTGAATATCAGAAGCCATCAGGTCTCCTACAACAACCCGAGATACCCATTTGGAAGTGGGAGCAGATCTCGATGGACTTCATAACCAAGTTGCCAAAGACGCCCAGAGATCATGATACGATTTGGGTAATCGTAGACCGTCTGACAAAATCTGTGCACTTTTTGCCAATCAGGGAGAAGGATAACACCGGTAAGCTAGTTGAGCTGTACCTGAAGGAGATAGTCGCACGTCATGGAGTGCCTATCTCAATCATTTCAGATAGAGACGGGAGATTTGTGTCAAGGATTTGGCAATCTTTCCAAGAAGCGTTTGGTTCACAGTTGAATTTAAGCACCGCATTTCACCCACAAATAGACGGTCAAAATGAGAGAACGATTCAGACATTAGAAGATATGTTATGAGCTTGCGTAATGGACTTGGGTGGCAGTTGGGACACTCACCTGCCTTTGGTTGAGTTCTCCTATAACAACAGCTACCATACGAGCATTCAAGCTGCACCGTTTGAAGTTCTCTACGGACACAAGTGTCGATCGCCGTTATGCTGGGCAGATGCAGGCGATAGACAGCTTGTTGGTCCCGAATTGGTTAGAGAAACGACAGATAAGATCATGCAGATCCGAGAACGCATCAAGGCGGCTCGTGATCGACAAAAGAGCTATGCGGACCAAAGAAGGAAACCTTTGGAATTTGAAGTGGGAGATATAGTTTTATTGAAAGTCTCACCTTGGAAAGGTGTGGCACGCTTTGGGAAGCATGGTAAGTTAAACCCACGATTTATTGGACCGTTCAAAATGCTGGAAAGGATTGGCACTCTAGCCTATAAGTTGGAACTACCAGCGGAACTGAATGGTGTTCACGATACATTTCATGTATCTAACCTGAAGAAGAGTCCAACACAGGAAACGGTGATCATTTCTGCTGACGAAGTTCACATTGATGACACACTCCGTTTTACCGAAAAACCTGTTGAGGTTACTGATTGGAAGGTTAACAAAACTCGGAGGAGTAGTGTTAAGCTTGTTAAGGTTCGCTGGAATGCGCGTCACGACCTAGAGTTTACTTGGGAGCGTGAGGACCGCATGAAAGCAAAATATCCGCATTTATTCCCTAACACCCCTGCAGCTAGTAGTTAAGCTTAAAATTTCGGGACGGAATTTTCTTAACAGGGGGAGAATGTGACAACTGTCAAAAATCCAGGTATCAGTACAATTAATTAATCACGATTAGTGCTTAATGACTGTGCTAAATTTCAATTAACTGCTTTCTGATTACTGCCAACATACATGTGCATCATACATTGTTTAATGTCTTACCAATATTGCATGAAAGCCTTATTGCCTCAAATGATGCATTAAGTACAGTTAGCATAGTTATCTGATAAATCGGGAAAATGCTGACAGAACCCATCACATAGACAGACAGTGCATTGAGATGCAAAATGAGCCAGAAACTAAGTATGACACTAGTATAGTGTGTAGGAAAGTAAGGATCACAAAATTGCCTTGCTAGTGATAGTTTATGTGCCGAAAAGTGCCTAAAACTCACCCAAAGTGCTGAATTCAGCAAAAATCAGCATTTTAACACATTAATATTATGCAGAAATATGATAAAATGGTCCTGAATGCTTTCCTAAGTGTCGGTAATCAAAAGTGTCACAAGAAGATACATAAAGCACACTAAACTGCATAGTTTAGCACTTTAACGAACCAGTAACCAACCAAACAACCGGATAATACCCGAAACATCAAATTTACACTAGAAGCACTATTTTAACATTACCAAGCTAGTTTTGATCCCCGAACATCATAACATCTCCTAAAAATATCTAATAACTAAGACATGTAACTTACACTTAGATTTCAATTATTAAGCAACTAACTAGTTAAAACCTACTCTAGACCCCCCACCTAGTTCACGGCCAACATGGCCCCCACTTGATGGATTTTATTTCAATATTATATTGGATATGTTAATACTTTACTAAACATGTTATACAAGGGTTAAGAGCTTGAAATGGATTATAAATATAACTAGAAGATCACCATCTCATTTCTCACACACACTAAACACACAAAAAACTCTCCTCTCTCCCTCTCCTTGTTCTCGGACGTGAGCTACCACCACCATCACCATCATTATTCAACCTTCTTCATTCATTTCACATATATACAAAGGTGCTAGAAGCAAGACTAAGGAGCTTGGTGGCTTTGAAGCTTGAAGGACCTCTCTTGTTTGCTTTTAACCACTTGTTTTCTACTCTTGAATCATCCCTAGCCTTGAGCTAGTGGTAAGAACCTTGTACACTCCATTTTACTTCCATTTTTAGTGGTTAAAGAAGAATCATAATCAAAAACTTGAAGAACACTAAAGAACATAAGAAGTAAACATGAACATAAGCTTGTTTAATGAAGTAATCTTGATGAATATGAGTTGTTATGCTTGTTGATCATTGATTGTTTGTAGAAATGATGTTGATCATCATAAGATCTTGCTAGATCATGATTAAAAACATAATCTAGCAAGATGAGAAAGTAGAAATGTTGTAGGATGATAGATCATCCACACATGAATCATGAACTTGAAAGAATACTTTGATTTCTTGAAAAATAATGATCAAAGTAAGTTAATAATCATGTAGATCTAAGGATTTATGAATGGTTTTTCAAAGGAACCAAGTTAAAAATATGAGTTTCATTTAATCTTGGTTCTTACATAAACAAATCTTATTTTTAGTGGTTAAACAAGTGTAGAAACACTTGTGTAAACGAAAGAATGCATAAAGAAATATTTTTAGAAAATATGATTTGAAGTTGTAAACATCTAACTTCTTTAAAAATGAAGTTTTCAAAGAACTAATCACATTTTAAAGGGTAACAAGACTTACTAAGAACACTAGTAAGTTACTACAATTTTTTACAAATATTCAAGTTCATGAAGTAGTAGAAAATGCATGATTTTGGCAAAATTGATAAGTAAAGGTTGTTTGTTGATGATTATGAATTGATTGTGTTTATTTTTACAAAAGAAAATGATATGTTTGAAAGCATGGAAACCTCCATTTTTAGGGGAAACTATGGCAAAATTTTCTAAAAATATAAACACTTCGAAAAAATATTTTTAAACAAATATTTACAAGTGTATTTTAACCATGAGTTTTCTACAAAAACTTTGCCATAATTTTTTGTTACAAAAGTATAAATATTGGAGGTTGGTTTTCATAAATAAAAGTGGCTAAATATGTATTTAGGAAATATATATTTAGAAGACACCATGTGTGTGATTATTTGTATATTTTGTGTATTAGTTATATTATTTTAGGACTTGAAATAATATAACACATCAAAATACCAAGAATTACAATCCAAAATATTACCAAAATTCCAAAGAATAAATATACACAATTACACAGAAATATTGGTGAAACCGAACTATGGAATAATACTTACAAAAATATTCCGGAATTTATTCACAAAGTATATTTTGGTAAATAATATTTTGGACACCAAGAAAGTAAAAATATGATTTTTACAATTACTACAAAAATATATCATATTTTTGACAAGGAGAAATATATTATTTTGACAAGTATGAAATATATATATTTTTTTTGAAATTTTAGAAGATATATTATTTTTAAGAAATATATATTTTCTTACAAACATGAAATACAATATTTTGAGGTGAAAAATATAATTCCTCAAATAAATATGAAGAATATCATTTTTGGAGAAAAATGAGTTTATATATATTTTCTATGTTGGACATGAAAATATATTATTTTTGAAACTTATAAGAGAATACAAATATTTTTGTCAAAAGAAAAATTATAAATAATTTTTCTAGATAATATTTATTACAATATGTATTTTGGAGGTATATATTGGTGGACTTTTATTAAAGAAAATATTCAGGAATAATTAATATGAAATTAAGTATAAAGGATACTTAGTAAATACCGTAAAAATACGTATTCTCGTACGAATAAATACACACCGGAATACGACCCTAATACATGGCACAAATATACAAGTATAAGAATACGAGTACAAATACCCCATCATTGGGAAAGATATACATGTATAAATACCCGAAGTGTATCAAGTCAAAAATATATTATTATTATTCCAAAATTTAATAAAAATAATTTAAGTTAAAATATTATTCATTTTAACAAATAATTATATAACTTGGAATAATATCAAAGACACAAAAGAAACGTAACTCAAAGATATTAATACTAAGGCACGTCCCGTTCGTCTAATAGATTAGTACGTTGTAGGTAGTCGTGTTGAAGACGCAAGACTGTGAGTTTCGTGTCCCCCTTTTCTTTTACTATTTGCAGTTTTAAACTTCGGGGGTGAAGTACATGTTTCAACTGTTTACAAACGTTATTATTTGGTATGGTTAGCTAAGGAAGGGTACTTTTAGATCATGTGAGTGGTCGGTATGACACTTAAGGCCCATCAATCCTCATTGTAGGACCGAGGGACATGAGTGATAGATCTATTTGGGTGTAGCGAGCCCCGCCTATGTTGGACCAGGGTGGCCCATGGGTTGACTATGTCTTACAGCCGGAGGCCCGGTGCAAAGTCTGCTAGGTTTGAGCTTTCTTGCATCACGTCACACATATTAATGGCCTTGCAAACCATTAATGATCTGTTTTTCCTTGTTGCTTTCATACCGAGATTTACAAACTTTTATACATACTTACAATGTTTTCAAAGGTTTATTCATACATACAAACAAACACACGAACTCACTCAACTTTTGTTGATGTTTTCAAAATACATGTATTTCAGGGAATTAGTAGTGGATCTGGCAGGCGTCAGATGTTTCAAGCTGCGTTAAGAATAAAAGATGTCATCCATGGTCTTAGGGTTTGGACAGTGTGTCTTATTCCTGGACGAGACACGTCTCCCAAATCCTGGTTTAATTTAATGTCATTTGTCGAGTCTTTGTGAACTCTTTAACAAGTTGCATGTTTGTACTCGAATTTGAATTTCTATGTTTTAAAACAAGGTTGTTATGTTTTCAAACTTAATTAATGGATGAACATCTATGGTTTTTATCATTTAGTTGTTGTTATGATTGAATGCAATAGTATTAAGAAAGTCACACCATAATCACGCTTCCGCAAAAGTCAGGGTGTGACACACAACCCGACGGGGTATTGTTAGGTTAACATATTTTACGGTCTCAATTACTTCGGTGTCTAGGGATGCTCATTATGCTTTATGGTCTCGTTCACTTCGGTGACGAGGGATGCACATTATTCTCGTGGACACTCGGGTTTAGCCTATAGTTATGCATGCTAGCTTCAACTTTTATATAAATTGCCATGTTGGATTTGAGACAATCTTTTATACTTATATGCTAGTATTCCAAAACTTATATACTCGCCAATACTTTTGTATTGAACTATACTTTAAAACATGTTGCAGGATTGTGATGATGATGATGATGCACGAAACTTAGCAGGATGCCTAGAAACGCATTTTAAACTTCAAATACTTATTGTATTGTAATTCATTTGTTTCCAACTTGTTGTATTCTATTTCAAATAACGTAATTGATTCTTTTAGCAATGAAATGAAATTTATTATTGAATATTTGTCACAATTTAGTGTTATGAGTAATGAGCAATCTCTTTCGTTTCACTCCGATGTTTCCGCCATCGGTTGGGGTGTGACAAGAATAAACTTAAATCGTAAAGCCAATACGACGACGAAGAAGATGAAGGTGAAGAATTTGAGCCTTCCATTTTTTTAAAAGAATTGTAAAAAATGGGAGAGAATAGGTAGTTGGGAAGAGATAAATAGATGATTGAGTGTGGTTTTTAAAAAATGGTGTGAAATATGTTAGTATATATAAGTTTATTTTCTAAATATAGGGTTTTTTTAACCACGCCGACTCGTGTTAGCCCTCCACGCCGATGGAATATTTCTCGCCCAAACAACAACGTCGTGCATAACGCGGGGGACAGTGTGGGAAGTTGGGCATTGACTGGCAACAACGCTGAGGAACGAAGCCCACACCGTGTGGTCTAAAGGGGTATTGGCAGTCTAGTGGGTACCAATTGTTTTATAAATCGAAACTAAACTTGTATAGACTTTTTTATATGTAATATGTTATATATTGAAAAAAGTTATGTCGTTGTGGGAATGGGTCTTGAGTGAAACTGGAGTTAACCTGTCCTATCACCAACACCAACTAATGCTTGGGAACGGATGGCAAGTGACAAACTCAAGAAATTTTTTCATGGAGGCATAAATTTTATAGCGGTTATTTATCTGTTGTTATATAATAATTTTTTTCGGTCCTATTCGGCTCGGAGCAGGTGTGGTCAGATCAGGGGCAGCGACTCTTACCATGATTCCCATTCATGTCAATAACTCAATAACATATCTCAATATCGTTATCACATATTCACTCTCAATTTATGTATTTAACTTGGATTTCATATAATCATATTGGTGATTATACTCATTCATAACTTATAACTTATAGGTATTCAAGTATTCAATATTCTATACTTCTAATCCACTTTAACTACTCATTAATATGTAACAGGCGCACGAGGACTTTTTTGTTCGTATTGATGAGATGATTGTCTAGAAAATTAGGTTAAAGATATATTTTTAAATTTTAGTGTCAAATACGGGTTGTTTAGGGACACGTTAGAGGATTCGAAAAATGTGTTAAGATAATGAAATCACAGAGAGTTGAAAAAAGTGAGGTAGTCATGGATACGGAGTGAACGAAGTGACTATTATGGGCCAAAAAGTCAAATATTTCGCATAGAGAAATAGTAGAGATCAAAATTTGCCAAGAATTATGGGGAATAAAAAATTTCAGTGTCAAAATTTTGTGGTTAATTCTTGGAAATTTAGAGATGATTGAGGACAGAATTTGCTAAAAATGAGTGGTAATAAATTTTCATGTCAAATATTGAAAATTTCGAACATTTTTGGAAATTCAGACAGAATGTTAGTGCATTACGTCTATTGACTTCGTCTTGTATCATGTAATAGGATAGGATTATCTATGCCCGAGGTTTGAGAAACAGATTTTCAGGTTTAAGGAGGTGATTCCGCTCGAAACTGCACAAGGTCATTTCGAGCTAAATCAGAACTTTCTGATTCCGCTCCAAAGTGCAACTTGACCATTTGGAGCGAAATCAGGACTAGTATATATAGGGCACTTGTTGTTTCATTTGGTACGCTTCTAAATTTGTGTTAAAGTGCTGCCAAAGTTTGTCCAGGTTGTAATCAGTGTTATTATCAATATAAGTGACAAATTAAAGAGTATCAAGTTGTTTCCACGTCCGTTTCACTGATTCCGCCTTTGACTCGGATATAAAGCTCTTCTGAATGACTCGTTTGGGTCCAACAACGATCCTACACAGAAAGTGACAGATACGATATGCAACAGTTTTCAAGTGGTTCTGATTCAGTTCTGGAATATTTTATGTTCTTCATAAGTAGTTATTGGTTGTTCTGGGCATGGTTGTAAAACAAGGTTTCCAAGGCCAAGTACTCCCTGAGTAGTCACTACAAGATAGGATACCGAGGCGACTTTCTTTGACTCCGCCTAATTACTCGGAATCGGTCAAACACGGTCAACCTCGGCCAAAATCGTATCTGGTAGGTCAACCCGGGCCTTGTTTGACTTAAAAAATAATAAAACATAATTTCTATGCCTATTATATTAAAGAATGAATATTATTTTCACGTATTTTGTTTTAGATATTACTAAATTTATGGTATTTGACATACATTTAATTTCCAAAAACTTTTCTTTATAATTTAACATGTCAGAGTACACCCCGAGTACTCTCCTCCTAGGCCGAGTACTCTCAACTCCCCGGTCGATCGACGAGGGAGCGCCTAGCGACTTTTGCAATCATGATTCTGGGTACTTGGGGTTGAGGACCCATTTCTTAAGCTCGGTTCTGGAGGATGAATTTAGTGTCTTCTTGGGTCGGGAACCCTCCATGAATGTGCACTCGTGATTTGCCCATATGATTGCTACCCCTGTCGATGTTGGTAAATCAAGCGTTTCGTGTGTTGCCGATGGTAGTGCGTTAAAGCTTTCGATAGCTTCCTTGCCTAGGTTAATGTCGTGCTTTAGGCATCGCCACACACAGTTTTTAGCGGCTAAAGGGTATTAGAAGTGTGGCTAAATGGTATTAACATTTTTTGCTGGAATCAAGCATTCACTCCATTAAGTGTGGCTAAATGGTAGCAACAACCACATGAATTACGTTTGTGTGTGATAGTTTCTGTTATATAGTCACATCAATTTACTAGAAAACTTGTTTTAGCCACATCGGTTAAAAAAGTGTGGCAAAAAACGTTGTTTTAATCAAGCAAGGGCCACATGAATGTATTGTGCGTGTGGTTGTTTCTATTATACAGTCACATGTAATTACCGTAACTGGCTAAAAATTATTGTCTAATGGTTATGTATAGCCTTTGATCACACATATTTTTTTAATTGTGCCTATTGTCTAACCTTTGGTCACACAATTTTTTTCTTCCATGACATTTGCTATTATTTCGTCACACAAAATAAAAAAAAAGTGATGATTTTGTGGCTAATGGTTATATATAGCCACATGAAATTTGTAACTTTAAGTGTAGCTATACTGTAACATTTGATCACATATATTTTTTTCTTGAGTTAATTGCCCGGATAGTCTCTGTGGTTTGCTATTTTTTCATCTTTAGTCCTCACCTTTTCAAAATAGCATGTATACTACCTGTGGTTTAATCTTTTGTTACTCGGATAGTCCCCAGATTAGATAGTCATTAACCTATCCAGTTAAGTGTTTGTGAAATGATTTAACTACCCTTATACATATACTAAAAAACAAAAATACATTCAATATATAATGTGGGGACCCACCTACCACACACTCCTCGTAAAAAACCCCAAACCACCCATCACCCACCATTTTCTCACCCACACACGTCAGCGCAGAAGAGAAGGGGGCCGGCTAGGGTTCCGGCGACTTCACCGGCACCGTTTTCCGACGTCTACCGCTCCTTTAAACCTTTCCCTCGTTTCAGTTCCAAAAACCCGTCAGCCCATCAGTGTTCGAAACCCCATTGACGGTGGTGAATGTGCGAGCAGGAAGAGATGGGTCAAATGGTGGTTTTCGATGGCACCACAAAGGCTAGGGCTACGTCGTCCAGAGCTCCGATGGTGGGATGAACGGTGGTGTTGGATGGTGGTTACGATGGTGTGTGAAGGATGGTGAACGGCAGTTACAATGGTGAGTTAACAGGTGGCTCAACAGGGGATGAATGCATTTGTGGTGACATTAAACTCTAATTTGTTTTTGAAAGTCTGTTATAGAAATTCATGTCCATCCCTATTTTACCTATTTAATTAAACTCTATTTCTGACCACAAATTAGACGACATCCATTGTCACTTTCAATTTAGTGGTAGATGATGGATAAAAGAGCAGTCTTTGACACTTGGTTGCGTTGGATTCAAGTGACTCAGGTTAGTCTCTTTTAAAATTTAAAGACTTTGAACAAGTTTGATGGATTAGATTAATGGATTAGATGATGCAGTGGTGATGATGGCGGCGGTGGTGGTTGTGGCAGAGGGTGGTTGTGACAGTGGTGGTGGCTGAGTGGTGATGGCGGTGGTGGAGGTGGTTGTGGTGGTGGTTTTTTAAAGGAGAGAGAGTAGAGAGAGATGTGTCTAATAGAGATAGAGAGTTAAGAAAGAGAGATGGACCAACGACGGTGGTGCGGGGGTCGCCGAAAAATCGTGGTGTCGGGCTGTTGGCAGTTTGGGTGGAGAAGAAAGGGGTGGGGTGGGGTGGGGTGGGGTGGGGTGGGGTGAGGTTGGGGTTGTTATTTTATTTTATTTTTTAATAGGTGGGTCTACTTGAGTTTAATTACAATTTTTTCTTTATTGGTTTATTTTTCTTTTGTAATTATAAGGGTATTTTTGTAATTTTATACTCACTTAACTGAATTATTTAACGCCCATCCATTACAGGGATTATCCGAGTAACAGTTTGTTAAACCACAGGGACTATACATGCTATTTTAAAAAGGTGGGGACTAAAGATGAAAAAATGGCAAACCACAGGGACTATCCGGGCAATTAACTCTTTTTTTCTTCCATGACATTTACTATCATTTCGTTATACAAAATAAAATAAAGTGACGATTGTGAGTGTGGCTAGTGGTTATAGATAGCCATATGTAATTTTGTAACTTTAAGTGTGACTATACTCTAACATTTGGTCACATATTTTTTCTTCCATGACATTTGCTATTATTTCGTCACACAAAATAAAACAAGTTGAGGATTGTGTGGATGATGGTTATATAGCCACATGATCTAGTAATTTTAAGTGTGTCTATTGTTTAATCTCTGGTTATATATTTTTTCTTCTATGACATTTGCTATTATTCGGACACAAAAAATAGAGTAAATTACTATTATGGCCTATGTGATTTAACCAGTTTAACTCTTTAAGTCCAAAAAGTATTCATTTGACATATCAGACCCTATAATTGTATTTTATAACGGTTTTGACACTAAATGACAAAATCATTAAAAGATAAAAAACACTATTCACCTAGTTTTGTAATTGTATATATAGTAATAATAGTAATAAGAGTTAAATGCCATTTTAGTCTCTGTGGTTTGGCCATTTTGCCAGTTTAGTCTAAAGGTTTTATTTTTTGCATGTGGGTCCAAAAAAGTTTCACTGTTGCCATTTTAGTCTACTGGGTTAATCTCATCCATTTTTTTGTTAACGAGAAGAGCAATTCGATCATTTTATACGGCTGAATTGCCTTTCTAGTTAACAGAATTACATATAAAATGACCGAATTGCCCTTATCGTTAACACAAAAAATGGATGAAGTTAACCCAGTAGACTAAAATGGCAACAGTGAAACCTTTTTGGACCCACAAGCGAAAAATGAAACCTTTAGACTAAACTGGCAAAATGGTTCAAACCACATGAACTAAAATGAAATTTAACTCTTAGTAATAATAACATAACTTGTTGCAAGTGGTATGTGGTAGCAATTTGGGTTTCTACTATAAAACACTTAAGAGAGCAGGTTGTTTATCTTAGGGTTCCTACTTCCTATCAATTGTTGTGAGAGGTGGCTACGGTTAACGACTATTGATCGGTAACTAGATTTGAAAAATGCAGACAGCATCGATGCTGCTTGTGGTGACAACAAGCATAAACTAGATATTGTTTTGTGTATTGATTTTCTATTAGCGTTATAATATTACACTATAAGACCACCCGTAGTGGGGCGTGATTTTTAAAAAAAATTGAAAAAAAAGCCCCTACCCCCACTACGCCCGGCGTTAGCCGGCGTTATTTTTGAAAAGTTTTGTTGGTGGCGTTTTAAATAAAACGCTCAAATTGGTTTGTACCACCTTTTGACCCACCAATCAAATTGCTTTATGCCTCTAACAACTTTTGATATAACCCTACTTTTGCTTTATGCACAGTGACCGAAATATGCACAGGGACATGCCCATTTTGTTTGTTTTTTTTTTTCTAATTGGAAGGGGCGTTATTGGATAATGCCCCACTACGCCACTTTTGCTATAATGCCCCATCGCTGACTAGGACGCCACGTGTTGGATAATGCCCCATGGTGGGGGCATTATAACCCACTACCACTACACATGGTCTAATACCTCCTAGATATGATAACTATATTTCTTTATGTTTCATATGCCATGTTTCACTGTTTGCGATGTGCGCGTATAATGTTTATACGTTTGGGCGCTCAAGGGGCAAAAGTGAAATTGCAGTAATTTTAACGTTATTTGACTTTTTACTAATTTCGTGAAAATAACGTTAAAAGCGGCGGACGGTTAATCATGCATCATGTGGTGGCGTTGATAACTGAAAGACAAGGGGCTACAAGCACCGATCGGTCTTTGTCCCGATTGCTAAGTGTTATGTGTCTCAGGTTTAAGGCTTGATGCAAAACCACTATCGAGCCGGGGGTTTTATTAGAAGCAACCTCTCTATTCCTACGGAGTATAGGTAAGACTGTCTATATCTTACTCTCTCAGACCCTACCTTAGCTTTTCTATTGATGAGAATGTTTCATTATAAAAGGGAGGGTGTAGGGAGGGTGTGACATTTGTCTCAACAAATAAGAAGTTGACAAATCATTAAAGAGAGTACACATCACCACACAATGTGACTATTAAGTAATGCATGTCAAGGATTTCATTAAAACCATTAAATCTACA
>JARYGA010056182.1:0-42310 GCA_030545235.1 Helianthus tuberosus
CCGGGATGTTAAGGTCCTCAAGCGCACTAGAATACCTCTTGTTCGAGTTCGTTGGAACTCCCATCGTGGCCCAGAGTTCACCTGGGAACGCGAAGATCAGATGAAACAAAAGTATCCCCAACTATTCACAAACAGTACAACCACTACTGAGGCTGAAGCTACAGAATTTCAGGACGAAATTCCAGATCAACGGGGGAAGGATGTGACACCCCAGGAAAACCAGGAAAACCATGCAACTTAACTAGCTTCCTCAGTAACCACGTGCTAAATTTCGGGATGAAATTTCTTTCAAGTTGGGGATAATGTGACAACCCGAGTTTTCAAGATCTCTATTTGACTTAACCTTGTACTTAATTTGCAAAGTGTGTTTTATATTATTTGAGATGCAATATACGTGTTATTCGTGATGTGTATATTATGTATGTGTGTATATGTATTACACATCTGACATAAATAGTTTGTTTGTATGATTATTAAAATGAAACCTTTGGCCGAAAACCCTTTACACACGAAAACTCCTACCCGAAATACTTCACCCGAAAACACCCACATCTTTTGTGGTGAAAACATTGTTTTCGTCCACTACAGGGGGGCAACGAAAACAGTAGTGGGCTTGGCCCAGTAACGTCATGATACGCTGTTTTGATTATAACCTTTACGCGAGAACATTCGGCAAAAACCCTAACCACCTATCTACACATCATTACCCGCTCCCCCTGCACACATACATCCAATCCTGATCAGTTTGGAGAGAGACGAGAGGGCGTCGACGGTGATGATTCCGAGAGTAACGGTGGGCGACGGGAAACCGAAAGGCGTCGATGGTGAACGACGGTAGTCGGAGCCATGCTGTCGGAGTTGGCGACACTGCAGTGATGTCTTTGGTTCAGTTCTGGCGTAGTAACGTCAGTAGTGGCATCGGTGCAGCAGTGTCGAGACTGAGACGTAATTGGTAAGTCGTTTTTGTACCGAACGGCTTGTGTTGTTCTTATTGATGAATTCTGTGCTTAGACAAAGGATTTGAATAATGTTGAATAAGTGGCCTGAAAGTGTTGATGATTCTGGTGAACTAGCTGAATGATAATAATAATAATAATAATAATAATTCATGATTGGTTTTTTGTGTGTCAACATGATTGGAACGAGAGTGTGAATTAAAAACAATAATCTGTTCATTTGAATAATCCACTAATGTGATAGTATGATAACATGTTGGTGATGAAATGATACTTGGAGTTGTCCTGTTTATGTTTTGATTGATAATAAAACCATGTGATAATAGGATGTTGTGTCTTCATGTGAATGTACAACCTGATTATGCATGTTTAGAGATTATTGCATGAGAATGATTGAATCTGTTTAAGTGATAGAATAACAATGTCTTTACTATTAGTTGTTTTAGTAATATAGATGATGAATATTTTTATAAGATGCATGCCATGGGATCTGAGCATATGTGACTGTCGTTTGAAATGCTTGGGGATGGGTTTTCATGGAAATGTACATTAGGGTATGCATTAGGTATAAGCACTAATTTGAAATTATGTGATAGATAATTGTTTTGTCTTCTTTCAGTTGATTTGAAAAGGTGGAATGAATATATGTTTATTACCGTACAACTTAGGATCACACAATAAAGAACCTGGCCCCACCTTATTGATCGCACAACTGTTTCTAAACGCACACTGAATTATTTTAAGAACATACACTTATTTCCTTTGCATAAAGCATACAAATCATTTTCTTACTTTGGACTTATCTTTGTTGGACTACACAAGTTCAGTGGGCCGCACATGGGAGGGAAACCCATGTGGACAGAAGGAATCGCACACTACTCGGATCTTATCCGTAAATGTTTATGATCGCACACTCGTATGACCGCACACTTGTCAGTGGTCGCACACTCCCGTGTGGATCGCACACTGACGAGTGGGCCGCACAGTATTATGAAAGGGCTTAATCAAGTGGGCCGCACACTGATTTAGCCCAAACTTTTATATGCTCGCACACTCATCACTGTTCAATGATTATCTTGTGTTAACTGTTTATTAATGGATTATTTATGATTAAGTTGTTATGCCATAACTGTTACTTGTACACTACTTGATGAGTTCGTGTTAGATACGTGTAGCTTATACGTGATTACTTGTTTACCGTCCTAACGAGTGGTAACTATAATAGGGTGTGGTTGACCAACTTAGGACAAATGCTTTACCTATCGAGCAAAGCAAAGGTGAGTTCACACTTTCTACAAAGCATGGGATTCCCAGGGGTTTGGGAATGGGTTAAGGAATATGGATTCCTCGTCCTTTCTTGGGTAGGACAGTACAGGTTCAGGAATATAATTCCTCGTCCTCATGGACAGTTAACTTTTACTAGACCAAAAATCTATCACGAAGTCCCTCCTTTTTATATCGACTTAATCGCCGGGCCAATGGCGAGCGGGTCATTAGTTAGATAGCGCTATTTAGGTTTGACAAACCTCACACCGTGCCGCAGAGGACGGGCGTGAACTAATGGATCTGGGCACGTCAATGATGATAGACATTGACAGTTTAGGGCACATAAACATGACTACAGTCAACAGTCGATATGGTAACGAGTCTAGTAGTATATACATGGGGTAGCCCCTACGGCCGAAAAGCCAAATAACTAAACATGGGGTAGCCCCCACGGCTGGATAGCCAGAGTAAACGAGATTTAACCAGAACACGTTTTCAACTATGGGGTAACCCCCACGGCAGGGATGCCAGTTAAAGGAAACTGTTTTCGAAACAACTTAAAACAAACACCCAACTGTGAACTCGCTCAACATTATTGTTGACTCGTTACTACATGCTTTGCAGGTCATTAGGTACTTAGCTGGAGCTTGCATGGGGAAGAGTCGTTGTGGGACATGGACAATTGTGTGCCATGTTAAACATTGAAACAGTTGAACTTATATTTTGGTTTTGGATTTAATCGTTATGCTTCCGCTTGCAACTGAAACTAAGTTTTTTTTGGACACCAATTGTATTGGTTGGATTTTTATAATTACTTACATGCTTGTTCAATATGATTGGTGGCTGGATCCTGGTCAGTCACGCCTCTAAGCGGTGATACTCCGCATGGGGATTTTGGGGGTGTGACATTCTGATTTGCACCTTGTTCACTGACTGGAATTGTTTGACTTGAAATCTGGATCTACTCCCCCTCAGAATCTGAATCACCACGATCAAATATAGGTCTATCATCAGATTCTTGATTATCATTGACTGCAATCTGATTATCAGGAGCTTGTTCTTGTTCCGAAGATTGTTGAACATCATCATGTTCTCAAGCATTACTTGGACCGGCTTTATCATCATTTGAAGTTTGCCGTCGACTTTTAGTATACTCAGCTGGAAAGTTTTCTTGTGATTCTTCATACTCTCTCAGAATATCCAACTCGTCAAAGAAATCTTGTTCTTCTTCTATATCAAACGAATCCCACAAAGTATCGTAGTTAAAACGCCATGAGTCGCCTGGGTTCTACGGTGGTATTGTGTAACCTTGGCATTCAACATTGTGTGCTTCGATAATCCGCTTCAAGCTTGGAACAAAGACTCGCTTTAATGGACTTGAATAACCCACAAATATTCCTTCAATGCTCTTTGCACCAAACTTTCCAAAAGGTTCTAGAACTGTACAAGGAGACCCAAACGGTTCCAGATACTTCAGGTTCGGTTTGCGGTTGTTGATCAGCTCGAAACACGTCTTGTTGAATTTCTTCACTGTGAGAACCCGGTTGAGTGTATAGCAAGCGGCTGACACTGCTTCTGCCCAAAAATTGACTGGTAATTTTGAATCAGCAAGCATCGTCCTGGCTGTTTCAATTAGCGTCCTGTTCTTTCTTTCAGCTACTCCATTTTGTTGTGGAGTGTAAGGAGCACTAAATTCTTGCAATATACCTCTCTCATCACAATACTCTTCCATCTTATTGTTCTTGAACTCTGTACCGTTGTCACTCCTGATTCTTCTGATTCGAGTTTGATACAAGTTTTCAATTTTTCTGAACAACGCCATCAAACTTTCAAACGTCTCATCTTTAGTCTTTAAAAATGATACCCATGAAAATCTCGAGTAGTCGTCAGTTACTACTAGACAGTAGAGATCTCCAGTTATACTTTTGATGTTTACTGGACCAAACAGATCCATATGGAGTCTCTCTAACGGTCTTGAGACTGAGTTGACTTTCTTTTGAGGATGTGATTTCTTCTTTTGCTTTCCTTTTATGCAGCTAATGCACTCCCCTTCCAGATGAAAACCTTTCACATGAACACCAATAACTAATTCGTTATGCACCAGGTGATTCATTTTCCTCAGGTGAATATGGCCCATCTTTCGATGCCATAACTGTGACTCTTTTTCCGTTGCTCTTGACATAAAACAGTGAGCCTGACCCGTGGTAGTAGGTGCTACACTCATGTCCAACACGTACAGATCATTAACTCTGGGTGCTCTCATGATAACCCACTCTTCGGGAACAACAAATCCTGGTTTCAAGATTAAACATTCTTTGTCTGTAAAGTGCGTTGTATACATACGATCACAAATCTGAGAGATACTCAGAAGATTGTTTTCAAGTTCGGCGATGTAGTTAACTCTTTCAAATGTGACAATTCCATTTGATAAAGTTCCTTCACCAACTATTCGACCACCTTGATTACCCGTAAATCCCACATAACCTCCATTAAACCCTCGAACATCGTACAATAGGGTCTTCTTCCCCGTCATGTGCCGAGAAGCTCCACTATCCATAATCCAACGTGAAACAGATCTTGGAAGCTCCTGCACATATCACAAACTTTTAGTTAGATTTTGATGCTACCCAAGCCTCTTTTGACTCAGGTAGGTTGACTTTGATGTGAGATTTAACAGTGTAAAGTGGCGGAAAATTCTTGTCATTCATCTTTAAGCTCTCCTTAGATCCAATCTCAACCTCTTTATATAAAAAGAAATCATTTTTAGAAGGTTGACCAGATGATTGGTCTATCTTTGGTACATACTTCTTTTCAGAAGTAGTAGACTTTTGATCTTCAAGTTTCTCATAATAATCCACAGGAACATTCATCTTTACCGGAATGGTAGAAGACGATTGTTTTTCTTTCTCAGAAACCTTTGGTTTTGAAGAACGTGGTTTCTTTTCAACTGATTTTGGTTTCCATGCTTATTGAGACAAAGCAACCCGTTTGTAAAATTTGTCGGTTTTAGTTACCACATTCTTTACCGATTCAGTTTTGATCTTAGTGTTTTCATTTTTCAAAATCTTCTTCTCAACAACCATAGGTGCTTTGCCTTTTGTATCAGCTTTCTTTTTCTGACTCTCAACAACTTCAGACTTAGACTTTGAGTTGGTGCACTTTCGTGCAATGTGTCCAACTTTATTACACTTAAAGCATATACGAGTATCAATGACCCGACTTCTGCCTTCAGTCTGAGGCTGTGAGGCCTTTTCCTCAAAAAACTCTTCATTTGATTTTGAAAAAATCTCAGACTCTTGCAGAACTCGAGCTTTTCACAAACACCTTTTTCTCAGCAAACTTTTTGTTTTGAAAATTCCTTCTTTGATAATTCTTACCACCATGATATCCACCCGATCATTTGTTTTGATTGTTTTTAGAAAAACGTGGCGGTACAACAGGTTTTTTTGTAGTAAGCTTTATCTTTTTCAAAGTTTAATTGCCTTTTAAAATGTTTCAAACCTTCGATCTCAGACACATCAATCTCAATCAACTTGAACACATTTCTCAATTACCAACATTCACATTCTCCAAAGGAAAATCACGATCCGAATACAACTTATCAGATCCCGCCATCTTGTACATCACAAGATTAGGTTCTTCATTTAAGTTGTTTTTGGATTTTGATTTTGGAATGTATTTATCCAAAAAGCATTCATCATCCTCCGTATTGTCACTTTCAGACTTTAAAACATTTTCAGCCATACTTTTAACAATTTCAGATTGGACACTATCTTCATTAGATGATGTGGTAAATGTGACATCAATCGTGTCTGGAAGCTTAACTTCACTTTCTTCTTCATCATTAACCAACCCTAATTTTTTCTTTGAAAAATTATTTAGAACAGGCGGTGGAACCTGATGAAATCCAACCCCGGTTCCATCAAAGTATACATCTTCGCCTGCTTTGTTCTTTCCAATTGGTTTAGGAACTATATGTTGAAGAACAAAACTTGCGGAGTTGTAACTGTTCAGTTTCAACTGAATGCGTTCATTCTCAATCTTAGCTTCTTGAAACTGAAGCTTCAACTTAGTAATTTCATCCAGTTGTTGATTGATCAGCTCTTCTTTTACCCTAAGAACTCCTGATAATTGAACATTTTCTTTGTATGTCTTACCATTTCTCTCATCAGAATCTTTTACCGTTCATTTTAGCTTCTCAAAATTTTCTGAAAGTTGACGATTTTCATGAATTAATTTTTCGTTTTCTTTCCTAATTCTTTCTACGTCACTTTTATTATTTTCAATTTTCTCAGTTAATTCTTTTACTCGTTCATTTGAAGCTTTTAACATTTTGTCACGGTTTAAGATCTGATCTTCAACGTCTCTGACTCTTCCTGTCAGTTCTTCAACCTTTTTAACATTGAGATAAGCAACTGTACTGCAAACCTTGCAGTCTTTCATGCAATTTTTGCAGTCACTCTCATTTTTAGCCTTCTTACCTGACTCATTGATTGCATCATTCTGACTGACCTTGGTTTTAGACACAGTTCCAGAACCAGAAACTACCTCTAGCTCTTTCGCAGCAAACACTTTGTCAGCCATCTTCTTCAAATTCTCAGCCGTGAATTCTTGTGATGTATCAATAATCCCATCATCCACTTTCTACTGCCGAGACTCCTTTTCTTTTTCTTTTTCTTTTTCTTTTTCTTTTTCTTTTTCTTTTTCTTTTTCTTTTTCTTTTTCTTTTTCTTTTTCTTCAGCTTCTCCTCCTCCCCACCACAATCTCTGATTTGCTTCTTCTTCATCACTAATTTGTTTGGTGAGAGTTTCAACATCAACAGTATTTGGATCAACATTCTCTATCAGCATCCCATCTTTTTGCCTCTTTAGCTTCTTTGTATGTACGATAGATTCTACTAATCCTATTCTGAGCTAGCATCCTTCTGTTGACGTATTTCACTTCGTCTGTTCTGGAGTCTTTGAAAGGAACGATCTTTGTCACAAACGCATAGCCCACTGCGTCTTCTTCTGGTAACACTTCACTCCAATCATATCCCTCATCGTCATGGATAACAGCAAGTGCTCTAGATTTTTCTTTGGGATTTTCTTCTAGCTGTTTCATTCTGGGTGGTTCAGATTTGTTCTAATGATAGATTGCTCTTTTGTAATAATCTTCACGGAACGGATTTTCCCTATCATCAGCATATGCATTTCGAAATTCTCTTTTAAAATGACCTTTTTGTTTACATTTAAAGCACGTGACTTTTTATTTATCAAAACCAAGTTTTGTGGACGGTCCTCCAATTGAATGTCTGCCTGTAATCTCCATGAACCTTTGTGCTCATCTGACTGCACTAGCCATACACCACCTAATATCGATCAACTCTATCTCCTCTGGGTCAATCTGGTCATAGTCCTCCTTGGTGAGATTAGTGTTTCCAATCTTGCCTGCAACAAGACTCTCGTATGACTCTAAAACAGAAGCTAAGAACACCATCTGCTACTTTGCGGATTCCTCACTAAAATTTTGAGCATTCTTGAGATCCACAGCAATGTTACATTGGAACAAATTCTTTGGAACTGATTGACTTGAAGTAGTTGACGATGAACCACCATGAAAACCACTGCTTGAACTTTCTTGATTTGACGTGTTAGATCTGTCAGCTGAGAAAGCTGTCTTAGGAGACACATTCTTCGGGATCATACTTTCTCGATAATACAACTCAACATTCTGTTGATATGAGGAATGATTGACTTTGTTTGATTTCGTGATCTCCAATTCATGACTCTCCAATCTTTCAATTAACTGATCAACCGTCAGTTCCTCCGACTTGATTGTATTCTTCAGCATCAAGGCAAAGTATTGCCAGTCTTTATCATCAGGCAGTGAGTCAAACAGTTTGTCAACCAGTTCTTCTTGAGTGTACACGATTTCGTGTCTTGCAAGTTCTAGCTTCAAATTGCCGAATCTTTCAATCATCTTTAGCACAGATTCATTTTTTAAACATCCAAACAAATCAAATTCTTTTCTTAACAATTTCTTTTTGTTTTTAACTATCTCGGCACTACCCACACATTTCACTCTCAGTTTCTCCCATAGATCTTTCGCATTTGTGTACTCAATCAACGATATTATTATTTTTTTTTTTTTGTTTTTTTGGTAAAGGAGGGCGGCACCTCCGGTAAATTTTATTAATATCAAAAAATTATTTACACCTAAAAGGGTTTAGATTCCCGGGACATAAAACCCAAGGAAAACACCACCCCAAACGCAACGAGCCACACAAAAGAGTCAACCCGACTCGGCTCTTGCCTAGACTCAACAAAAAAACCAAAAAAATCTAAACATAAACCAATCCAAACACAAACCAAAAACAACCTAACCAAAAAACTATACATCAAAAACCTACTAACAAGCAGCAAACTATAAACCACATCTTCCAAGAGCCAGCAAACATCAAAACCTGCACAAAAAACTATAAGCATCTTCAATTTTTAATCGTCCCTGCCAGCTCCACCCTAAGCATCTCATCCAGCAAGCCTTCTTCCACAGCAGCAACCAGCTCCATTTCAATGCCAAAACCTCTTTCATAAACCAGCTTCCACAATATCCACCTGCACCATCCCAAAAATTGCATCCCCCAACTACCACATTTCATAGCCAATAACACAGCACCCCTACCCATACCCCCTGGATCAAAAATGAACCAATCTTCCGAACTACTATTGTGCTCCCTTAAACCTCTCTTCACAATACCACAACTAATCTTCCTTTGCAACCTACCAACCACCCCTGCTATGTAAAAAAATTTCCTCCATATAAAACACTCATCATAACAAACCCATATACTCATAATTCCCAAACTACCCTTCTCCCAAATAACATATCTTTTATACCCTTTAAAAACATTCCAACTCACGGCTACCATTACCACAATAACTAAAACATTACCAGCAACTTCTTTCATCACCAGCCTAACATCACTATCCTTTTTCTTCCACTTCATTTCTTCTTTTCATAGCTTTCACTTCAAATCTCCACAATTCACCAGCCATCCTAACATCACTAGAATCTTTAAACTTCAAACCCAGCAGCCTCAATCTAACAACTTCAAAAATGAGACAACAAATTTGCTGCACAGATCTTTTACTACCCTCGAAATGTCTAATATTTCTTTCCTGCCAAATGTAATAAATCACAGCAGCAAGAACAAGTTTCCCAATTATTCCCCAAACAGATTTAGTGAGCCCATTATTTTCCAAAAAACTAATTATATCTGGCCACTTATCAGGAAACTTCAAACAGATTCGTCTCTCACAGACTGATGAAGCAATGCAATGCACTTTTGTTCTGCAACAAAACTTTCTACATGATCATTGCCTTCTAAATTTTCATAATCTGATCTTCCGATATTTAAACCATTCTTCAAACTTTTCCCGCTTGGATACGTAAACGCTTTTAGCCATTTTTCAAACCTTTTAGCCCATCTATTGTATTCTTCAATCGCCATCAGTTTGGGAGGTTTGTTGTACGTCCCATAAGCACTCTCCACACTCAAAGCATCAGAAAGGGTTTTCTTCGCACTCGGATTTGAAACGTTTTCATTTGTGTTGTTTGATGTATCATCTCCGGTGTTTCCCGTGAAAGAAAACATATCACTGAAAGGATTCATAAACTCATCCATCTTCAAGTATCTGAAACAATCAACAAACACTTAGAAAATTTTTGATTTTTAACAAAAACAGTTTCAAGCGGAATTAGTTCAAACGGAATCAGCTTTTCACACGAAATAAGCCTTTCAAGTGAAATACCACCTCAAACGAAATCAAGGTTTTCACACGGAATAGGATTTTCAAACGAAATCACCAAGTGAATTTTAATTTCCTGCGGAATTAGCTTGGTTTCAAACGAAATCAAGTCACTTTGGTGCGGAATAGCTAATTTCGTGTGGAACTTCTCAAAGGAAATCTGATTTCGTGTGAAATCAGCAGCACTTTCAAACGGAATTAGTAATTTCGTGTGAAATCAAAGTACTTTCAAACGAAATTAGTCACAACAGCTAATTCCGTGCGAAATCACAAGTGCTATTTCGAGCGGAATTATGATGACATCATCATTTCGGCCACCATTTTGTCAAATTGATCCGGTTTTTGTTTGAATTTTGGTCCAATTCTTTCAAGGATTCTTTAAAACAGTGTTTCGCGTGATATATGTGAAATTCAATCAATTTTGACCGTAAAATCTCGTTTAATTTTGAAAAGAAGGAGTAGAAGTGATGAAAACAAGCTGAATTGGTATAAACTCTGATACCACTTGTTGGATCGTTGTGTGACCCTAATGAGTCAATCAGAAGAGTTTACGATCTATTTCAAAGGCGGAATCAGAGAAATAGACGTGTAACAGCTTGATTCCTCTTTATCATCTTCTTATTAATGATTCCAAAGCTTTTACAGATCGTTTGACAAACTGGCAGCACCTCGGCTCTGAATCGGAAAAGTTACAAATGAACTAGCAACACACCTATTTGTAGTTGAGCTAATTTCGCTTGAAAGTGAAAATGACCATTTTAAGCGAAATCACAAAGTTTAATTTTGTGTGAAATGGTCAGAGCCATTTCAAGCGAAATTACACATATTAATTTCGTTTTAAATTAACCTATCACATATAAACCCTAATTTCTAACCTGTTGTGTGTTAGTTTATCCTATCTAGACATAAGACTCGATAAAGACGAAGTTAACAGACATTTGTGCACCAACAGAAAGGATTAAAACCTTAAGGGTTCGAGCTCTGGATATGACAAATCGAACGAATCTCACATCACGCATTCATGATGCACAACAAGAAGCCCTCAAGGAGGAGAACCTTAAAGCTGAATATCTCTGAGGTATGGAGAAACAATTAGTGCCAAACGAAGAGGGAACCTTATACTTTATGGGACGCATTTGGGTTCTGCTCTTTGGCGGTGTTCGAGAGGTAATCTTTGATGAGGCTCACAAGTCAAGGTACTCGATCCACCCAGGATCAGACAAAATGTATCAAGACTTAAAGGAATGCTATTGCTGGCCAAACCTCAAGAACGACGTAGCCGCTTACGTTGGGAAATGCCTAACCTGCGCTAAGGTTAAGGCCGAGTATCAGAAACCCGCAGGTCTACTGCAACAACCTGAAATTCCCGTATGGAAGTGGGAACAAATATCGATGGACTTTATAACAAAGTTTCCCAGGACCCCTAGAGGGCATGATATGATATGGGTAACGGTTGATCGATTAACCAAGTCTGCACACTTCCTACCAATTCAAGAAAAAGATAGCACAAGAAAGCTTGCCAAGTTGTATCTTAAAGAAATTATGGCACGTCATGGAGTGCCTATTTCGATTATTTCAGACAGAGATGGATGTTTTGTATCAAGGATCTGGAAATCCTTCCAAGAGGCCTTTGGATCTCAATTAGATCTAAGCACAACCTTCCATCCGTAGACAGATGGCTAGAGCGAACAGACTATACAAACTCTGGAAGATATGCTTCGCGCATGTGTACTGGATCTAGGCGGCAGCTGGGATACTCACCTACCTTTGGTCGAGTTTTCCTATAATAACAGCTACCATACGAGCATAAAAGCAGCACCGTTCGAAGCTCTATATGGCCGCAAGTGTAGCTCACCATTGTGTTGGGCAGACGCCAGAGATAAACCGTTGATTGGTCCCGAACATTTGAATTCATGCATGTTTTATATTTCAAATATCGCATTGTGCGTTACAATTAACGTTGCGTCAGAAAGACTAGTATACTCACCGGTAAGACACGCTGTGTCAGCACTTCTTCAGAAAGCAGTCAGATAGTAGATTTAGGGCCTAGGAGTTGGTCCAACATAAAAAACACAATAAAAAACAAATGTGGATACAAGGGTTAGCGTATACACTTTCAAGAAGCTAAAATGAGCTCTAAAAGACACCCGAAGCTCACTCTAAATGCCGAATTCTGCAGAATTCAGCAGAAAAACAGCAAAAAAAAAAGGGTCAATTGCATATATCCCCCTCTAAATCCTCTTAATTGCATATTTACCCAACCTAAAAATAAAATTGCATATATCCCCTCACTTAATAAAAACAATTGCATATTTACCCATTATGATTTATTTTATTAAATATAAATTACAGAATGACCATCTTACCCTTATTTTTACTAAAACTATAAAATTTTTCAAATTGTCATATACATCCATTTTTTAACTAGTTCTTCTTAGTTTTTTTTTTTTTTTAGCTTTTTTTTTTCTTGTTTTACATTTCTCTAGGGCGGTAAACAAACCGATTTGAAAAAGACTTTGTTCATGTTCGTTCTTTCAACTTTTTTCGAACAAAAGAACGGTTCACAAACACAAAACGAACACACAAACAAATAAAAAAGAACATAATCGAACAAACAAACACAAACGATTGAGAATAAAAGTTTGCATTTTTAATCCAACATCACACATAGTAATAAACATAAATATCCCATTTTAATCTCTAAAATCTTTAGTTCCTCCAATGACGAAGCTTTAAATTCTTCAAGTAATGACCAAATCGCCAACAATAATCATCAGTTCACCATCTTTTGTCCGATTCTGAGATAATTAATGAACAAAAGTGAAAGTTTAATATACATTTAAATAATTACTAAACAAATTAGACAGGTTCTCATCTCGAAAAAACGAATTTGCATATTCAAACTAGGAATCTATGGAATCCATCGCTAGTTTGTTGCTTAAAAAAATTGGACATCTAATTTCAAACCTAATTTTACACATTTATGGACAAAAATCGCAGCACCATACGAATTGAACCTGCAGTCGATCAATATGATTATCAAAATCGCAAAATCGATCACAAGACTGCTATGTTGGACTCGAACACCAAAAACGACAAACCAAATATGCTTATCATAATCGCTAAACCGAACATGAATACTAACCATGAATCGTTCTCCTCAAAACCAAACAAATAAACTGATGGAATTACCTCTGATTAACATGAACATGGAATAACCATCGTTGAGAGAGAAAGAGGGGAAAGAGAACTGATAGACCATTCATTTCTAATAGGGGTTTTAATTTGAAAGGGCAATATTGGTATTATATGAAATTAAAATAATGAAGGGGATATATGCAATTTTACTTTTAGTTTGGGTAAATATGCAATTAAGCATGTTTCAGGAGGGGATATATGCAATTCTCCCAAAAAAAAACAACATTTAAACACCAAAATACTATGCAGAATTGATGTTTTAGTGTCCAGAATAACTTGTAAAGTGTCAGGAATTAAAACTGTCACAAAAGGTGATTCATACCTAGTAAAAATGCGTAATTTAGCACTTTAACGAACCGATAACCGAACGAATAACCGGGCACTACCTAAAACATCAAAACTAGACTAGAAGCATTGTTTTTATGATATAAAGATAGTATTGGTGATAAAACACCTTAAAAATCCTAAAAACACCTAAACACACTTAAACTTACATAAACCTTCCAATTTACACATGTAACCTTCAAGTTCTAAAAATTGACATAATACCCCCCCCCCCCCTTATGTGACCGGCCCCATGAGGCCCCACCAACATTTCTCCATTAAAACATTCTTGTGTAGGCAAGAGATTGGACATTTAACCTTGTGGATAAAGATGTGTTGGAAGTTATTATAAGTGACCATAAGTAAAGAACATTGTCAATTTTCATAACTTTAAAAACTTCATCTTCCTCCTTCCCTCTCTACTACCTCACGACCACACCTCCATCACCACACACCTTCATTTTCAAACATCTTACAACCATTCCAAGCATGTACAAAGGTGTATGAAGATGATCTAAGGGAACTACAAGTGCTAGAAGTTGAAGGACCACCTTGTGGAGCTATTAACCTCTCATCTTCTTCATTTTTCATCTTCATCTTCTTTGTGCCACTTCCTTAGCCATTAGAGCTAGTAGTAAGCATGCTAAACTCTATTTTACTTCATTTTAGTGTCTTGTACAAGTTACACCATCTAAGAAACTAAACTTTAAAAGATGAAGATATGAAGATCTAACATAATCTAAAGAAAAAACAAGTGTTTTTAGTGTTATTTGATGTTTGTGATGAAGTTGTTGTTGTTGGATCTTGTGTTTATGTTTAGATCTATCATGTAAAGCTTGTTAGAAGCTTAGATCTAACAAGTTTAAGCATGGATCTTGAAAGATCCATGGTTAAACTTGAAGATGAACTTGAAAGACCATTATGTGAACTTGAAAAATGATTATTAAAGCAAGATCTTGAGTTCTTGAAGTAACTAAGTTTATGTAAAGTTAACTTTTGAAACTAAAATCCATGAAAAGTTTGTAAAAGGTCCATCAAGAAGCTTATTCATGGAAGATTCAAGTATGTTAAGTATGGATCTTGAAAGATCAATGATGAAACATGATTCTAAATATAAAGATCTTTTAAATGAGCATAAGAATGGTTTTAGAACATGTTTTTCAAGATTTTGAAACCCTAAAACTCATGGATGGTTTAGTTAGTAAGTTAAAGTTTCATAAAAAGTTTGTTTAAAATTAACAAGAACACTTGTTTTTGAAAGATCCTTGTATGTGAAGTGTAGATCTAAAAGACTATACATTTTTAACAAAAATCAAGTTTATCATAAGGTTTTACATGATAAAAATTAGTGTATGTTACTTGTGAAAATTGTTGGAAATTGTTTTGCTGATGAAAAGAAATGTTTTGAAAACATGGGAAACCTCCATTTTTAGGGGAAACTATGTCAAAATATAAAAATTTTGACACTTAGAAAAATATAAGTTTTGATGAAACTTATTCACCAAAAATTTATCTAAAAATATTTATCAAGGTTTCCTAATTTTTGTACAAAAATTACAAGCCAAGAAATAAGGATTTCTTCAAGTTAAAATCAATACTAAGTATGTATATTTTTAGGGAAAATATATATACTTAAGGATCACCAATTTTTGTGCTAAGTGTATATTATGTGTATTATATGTAGTAGTGAATTAGGAGCATGAAAATACACTAAATACTCCCAAGGAGTATCACCAACAAAATACACATAACAAATACTCAAGAATATTCATACAAAATAACCCATGAAAAGGTATATGGACAAACACAAGGAAATATATTTGTATAAATATATTTCTTAATAATTTTGGACTTAGACAAATAATGGACGACTTTGGACATAAATATATATTTGGACAAATATATAACTATTACCAAGCAGTAAGAATGATAAAAAATCGGAAAATAACAAGAATAAATGTATATATTTTACAAGATAACAAAATGTATATATTTTACAAGATAACAAAATGTATATATTTCACACAAGTCTAAAAAATATATTATTTTTAAGAAATATATTCCGGAAAGTATTAAAAATCAAAGTATTGATTTTTAGCAAATAATGTAAAATACACAAGTATTTACATAAAAAGACAAGTATACTTTCCTAAGTATACTTGCACAAAAATAATATTGAAAATATTATTTAACAAAATACTTATATTTATTTTCGAAAAATAATATAAGTAACGTATTTTGAATAAGTTAAAAATATAGTTTATTTTTAACACTTATTGATCCTCACCGATCACAGAAACAATATATATTTTTGGGAAGTAAAATATATATTTACAAAAGGACAATGCAAATTCAAAATACAAGAACACGGCGAACGGGCGAGACCCGACAAACAAGGGCACGACCCTCACACATGATGAACAAACACAGAACAAATGCACAAACCTAAGATGGTGACTTGTACTCCGTGTGTTACAAGTCTAGTAACTAACGTACATAGAATACGTATAGGTCACGACGCTTACGAGACAAACCCGATGAAGTTTACAACGAAAGATACGCAAAACTGTGAGTTCATGTTCCCACTTTTAAACTTTTACTTGTTTTCTAAACTTGGGGAAAATACATGTACTATGGTATGTAGAACACAAAACTAAGGAATGACACATAGATCATGTGACGAATAGGGTGACATAAGCACCATTAATCAACTATATACCTAGACCGCGAAACAAAAAAGTTGGATCTAATGGGTTTCAGGCAGCCACACTCTGGGCCACGTTCTACCTAGAGTGCTTTTGTGTCTCGAGTCGTAAATCGACAGAAAAATGCCTATGGTTTGGATGCTTCCTATGTCGTGACATATGTTAGTGGCCTTGCAAACCATTAGCGATCTCGTATTCCTTACATTTACAGAACTCAGTTTACATATACGTTTTACAAATTACATACCATGTTTTCATACTAGTATATAAACATTCTATACGAAAACTGCATGAATTCACACCAACTTATGTTGACGATTTTCCAAAACTTACATGGATTTCAGGTAACTAGATGGATGTTCGCGCGGTCTCTCTCTTTGCTCAAGGATGTTGTTTGTGTTTCTAGTTGTTATGTGTCGAGGCTCCAATGCCACTTTTGTAGGATTTGCTTGTTATATACTGCTTCCTATTGGAGATATAATGAACAAAACCTTGATATTTGTTCTTGAAATGAAGTTGTAGACTTTTCAAACAATTATCTTAAGTGTGATGTAAACTTTAAACTGAACTTTTGTTTTGGATATTAACTATCAATGGGATAGTGGAGTTGTTTTACATTCATGTAGTATATTCACCTATTGTATGCAATGAGAACCTTTCAGAATCACACCTCGTGTTTCCGCCTTTGAAAGGGGTGTGACAATTTGATAAACATTTTTGTGTTGAAATTGTTCCAATATGCCTGGAACATTAAATCAATGGTACTATTATATGTTTGGTGTGAAAATAAATAAAAACATATTACTGATATCGTATTTTCCAATTTTATCACGTAAAATGTTTATTTTAGCCTCAAATTATCATCTACACTATAATATTTCACCCAAACTAGATGTTTTATTGTGAGTATTTATGTTGTCTAGTATAGTTTCCTACAATTTCATGTAACTAGACTAATTAGATCCATAAAGCAACCAAACTATAACCAAATTATGTGTTGCAAATTAGTAGACATGTTTATATTGTTTTATTCAAACTTTCAATCAAATCCTTTCCCCATACACATATCGTACGTTCACCCCATGCCCCCATATTTTCTTGGAGTGTTTGACTTGGTAAAGAGACATGCTAATGGCCTTGAAGTTTGAAAAGCCAAGATTCACTTCTAGATATTTTCAAACTTGTGAAAACATAAGCCTTATCCCTTCATTTCTATTTTTCAAAAACAAAAACATCCTCTTTTACTATCTCTCTCATACGGCAAAGACACCACCATTGTTCCCACTTTGAAGGTTACTTGCAAGCTACTAGTCTCCTACATCTTGTTCTTCCATTTTTCTTACTTTGGTATGTCTTTTAAAGCTTTACTAAACTATGTATTAGTTCCTATAGATCAAGTCTACACACCCAACACACCTTTATATAACTTGTTTTCATACATCTAAGATTTGAAAACAAACTTAAGGTTCATGTTCTAGATAATAAAATAAAATAAATACATAAATAATCTAAGATTTGAAAACAAACTTGAGGTTCATGTTTCTAGACAAATAAATAAATAAATAAATAAATAGACGTATATATCCATATTGAGATTGTTACTTTATAGCAAAACTCAAAGGTTTGGTGATTTATCTTTACATTTTTCGTATATATTGTGTTTACAAAAAAGGGGGTTATGAACTTTAAGGTTTAACATAGCTAGATGTCCAAATAATTATATTTTTGTGGATCAAAAATTTTGGAACAATAACGATGTGGCTTACATCTATTATATATAATAAATGAAAGTAGATTTGGGCCACGTGTCATTAAATTAGGGCATCACTTTTTTCATTTTCCCGCCCAACTGTACCTCCGTCTCCCTTTTTTCCTTTATCATCTCTCTTCTCATCTATCTTTTCAAATGGCTAGGGTTCCTTCTCTCGAGATCTTCAGTGCGATTCAACAAAAAATCTGTGTTTTCTTCTTCACCGCGATTCTCATCTAATCCAGGTATGATTAATCTTCCTTCTATTCCATTTAGGGTTTTATTGATATATCATCTTAATCAGTAATCTTCCTTCTTCACCACGATTCTCTTCACCTGCTTCTCGATTTCTCATCCAAAACATTTGATTCCTTTCAAAACGATGTCCTTTGCAAGCGATTTCCACAGGTATGTTTATCTACGCTTTTTGATTTTGTTTATTCGAGAGTTTTCGTTGAAGTATCTTAGGTTTATTCTAGATCTACTTTCCAACCAGTTCAGATAGAAGTTTGGGTATTTGAAATATGTGTAATCTTAATTTTCTGATTTTAGGTTTAGGATTCAATTACTTTCTTGATGTTTTTCTGTTTTAGAGTAATCACTGTCAGCTTGAAAATTTGCAGCTAGAAAATTTTCTTTTGGATGCTTCTGGAAACCTAAAAGTTTCATATTTTGGATTTCGTATCCTTTCTCGACATGTTAAGGTAAGTAAAAGATGTTAACTTTTAATTGTTATTTGAGTAGTTTATGTTTATAAGCTTTTAATTTTATATCTTTTGAGTTTTTTAAATAGCTTTGTTACTTTTTTTGGAGGCATTTATGTTAGATCTGTTGTAATACTTTCATATTTGTGTTGGTTTTGTGTTTTTATAATGTTTTGTGAAATGCTAATGTGAACTGAGCTATAGTGGTCTCAAGTCGCTCACATTAAATGGTTGACTTGAAAAAATATGTTTTTAAATGATATTACGACAAGAAGAAAGTCATAAATGTGATGATGTATGATCTAATTAAGATCATATATAAACAGGCTAACAAGAAGAAAAATCATGATAATGTTTTTGAGTTGATTTGTTATGGTTTTGGTGATTTTGTATTCAGTAAACCCTAGCCCCAACTCTTTGAACAATGACATAATGGAAAGAACGCGATTAGGAAGTGTTATGGGTCGAAGAAATTAGACCGCTTGATGGATTTCAGCTCACACCTACCAAGATTTTCATGGAAGAGGTAAGCTTTTCTGTATCCAGTATAAACCCTATTGAAAATTTGTCACCTCTTGGGATAATTTTATTAAATTGTGTGTCAATGTATCAATTGTGGAATCTCCTTTCTAGGGTTTGATTTCAAATGTGGGCTTTTAAGAAAATAGCATTTTTTAGGAATTAGAGCTGAATATGGAGAAGGTTGTGAGACATTCAGACCAGATGGGCCCTTGAAAGTTGAAGTTGTAAGCATTTTATTGTGGATCTTAGCTTATATTAGTTAAAATCAAACATGTTTCCTGTGAAATGAAAATCTGATCCTAAATTTTGAAGTGAATCATCAGCTAATTTGATGCAAACATTTAGTCTTTAAGTTTTTAAGAATGTGGCTATTTTATATGCAAAATTTTTAAATAACAGATTACAAGAGGGGCTTCTTAAACGGATTCAATATGCTATGAAACCAACAATCAGTTGCAACTATTGATGGCTGGCTAGACTGTTGCGTTCTTCTCCTCATCTAGAAGTCACTTCATGCAGGTTTTGAGACTACTAAGGCACGGTTAGACACTACATGTGATCGTTGCAAAAGCCGAGCAAGTAAACCTTCAACTTTTTTCTGTATCATTCGACACCATCAAGAGTTCAATATAATTGATCTCAAAGATGAACCCCGACCACTGACACCTAAAACACTAATTTGTGGAAGATGACACTCGGTTGTTTCATAATTATTAAGTTTTATTTCTGGATGATGACATAACCATTTACTTATTTGAATAGTTTAATATGTTTTTTTTTTCAATTCATTATAATTATACAGTTATAAACTATTAAGGATATTTAAATGGCACAAAAGGCCTTGTCACGAGGACAATTTTGAATTTATAAGCCATGATCTTATAGGATTGAGGCATTAAGGTTTGAACACAGTTCATTACCTTTCTTGATAGGGAGTCAAAGACTACAACTATCTTTTGTCTTTTAGGACAAATAGATATAGCCCGTAGGCATTTCATCACTAAGGGATGTTTATGATATGATCATCTTATTGGATGATATAAGCCATGATTTCTAGATCATTAGGCTGAATCAGGAAATTGGAAGAATCCAATATAAGGATGACTGGTGTGATTTTCTCAAACCACACTTGTCAGGAGTGCTAACACGTTCTTATGTGTTAACAATGATTTATTATCTTAAAAAGGCTTTACCATTTTAGCTATGTCGAAAAGGACATATAGGCTAGGTTATACCTTTAAGATTTTCTTTGAAATATAATGGCAGAGCATTCATAAATTGAAATGACGTTCTGATTTAAGACATAATACATATGTATATTGTTTAATACCAAAGTAAATTTCAAATAGGAAACTTTTTATAGAAAGTCTTAAAGAATTACAATAATTTCCATAAACGGGTCTTACACAAAGTAATTCGCCCACGTGGGGACTTAAAAGATATATATGTCCTTATAGGGACTAATAGAGAAATGAAATATAACAAAGGGAGTTTCTTCTTCATTTTATTTCTGAAAGTTTTCTCCTTGGTTCACTGAGAGCGGTACGGACACTGAAGGTTTTTGTGGGTAGTCGAAATCTTCTATATTAGGAATCCTTGCAAAAATGGAATCCAAGGATTCTATGGTTAATGAATAATATAAATCATGATTAAGGTCAGAACAGGTATAATCCAAGTTTGGGATTTCAAGACTTGGAGGTAAGAATTATGGGTCCTTTAGGTCCATAGGTATCATCTTTGGAGTGGGAGCCTCAGGGACAGTTGGTATGGACTCCTCCGATTTGGCTTCTCATTTGAAGTTTTAAAAGTCTTGGGTGCAGAATCTGGAATTGAAGGGGTAAGGTCCCAAAAACCTCATAAAAAAGGGATTTGAGACCATACCACAAACCAACCTTTTTAGCCTTTTGACCTTGCGCGGCCGCGCACGGGTCCTACAAAAGGTAGAAAACAATCAGTAATTTATAGTCGCGCGCCCAAAGGAAAACATAAATCCTTGCGCCTTCTCCCATTTAACAAAGGATCAAAATCCTTTGTTCAATACCTCCGCCTAAATATCCAGACTTGGATATTATTTTACCCAGACTTGAGATCTATTTGTCTGTGTCCACACAGCAAGGAGTCACACCGGATTACAGCAGTAATCTTCTAGAAAGAAATGCAATCGTGCACCACCCAGACGGTTATAACCGTCTGGACACGTGTCATCACCACAAGCAACCCTGAAATCACAACGAAGGCATGCAATTGGAGAGTAATCTCCACTTAATAACTTTCCACGTGGCAACCCCCTAGCCATAGATCAATCCACGATCCGTGTGCATTCACATCGGATAGAGACAACTTTACGTTGGATCAAAGAACTTAACGGAAGAAAATATAACCGCTACGGCGTTAGCATCTTCCGTCATCTTTTCAATAACAGGTTTTCCCTCCCAAACTCCCGGTTATAAATAAGAGAACTGTTCAGGTATAAACTCAGATCACACTCACTTCTCAAATACTTTCTCTTCTCCATTACCGATACTTATTCTCACACCGGAGTCGGGTCAAGGAGAGAACCCTCTTCTCCCCTTGGCGAGGCTAACGGTGTTCTTTTTTGCAGAACCACCGGAGAAGAAGTTCAGCTGCAACTGAATCAACCGAGGGAGAGCTAACCCTTTTATGCAGATTCAAACCCCCTAACTATCTCGGTTCCGACCATTTAGTTAGTGTTTCTTCAGGAATATAGTTAATGGTTTCAACTGGTTTGATTTTTGGGTATGGGTTCAAAATATCCTTCCTCCATACTGGTCGTACGCTTATTCGAGCTGTGGTACCAAGCGTAACATTCTTGGACTTCGGGTTTGGAGAGCTTCCACAAATGGCAGCTTTGCTCGGCGACACGTTACTGAATTACACAAATATCGAAAACAATGTATACATGTAGCAGGGATGAGATCATTCCTAGTTCATGTCTAGATTCGGAAGTCAAGGAATGTGCTACTGTGTCATTGAGATTAAACACAAAAGGCTAGTGTTTAATTCACTCAATGTTGGCTCTAATACCAACCTGTCACACCCCGATATTTCCACGTATTACCGGTGGGCCCGGTGGGGAGTATCGTGACCTAGTTGATATCATCATAGTCAAATAATCACAGTTCAATGCACAGCGGAAGTCTAAAGTAATAATAATACAAACCGATTCGAAAGTATAATAAAATATTACACAACGGTTGTATATGGATCCACAGGCGGATCTTAAAACGGAAATATAAACATTGTTCAACAGACTTTAGACGTTTAGAACTTGCAAGATTCCTTATTAACGCCCCGAGCTCCTAGCCAATTACGTACAGTACCTGTCACTTAATCTTTTTGGAAAATACATCAGTTTACACTGGTAAATACAATTAACTGACTCTTTTGAAAAGTGTTTATGAAAATTGATTTAAATGCACAAGGCACAAATATTCTTTTATAACTTGGGACAATTATATTACAAATAATCTTGTATCAGATTTACATGTTTGTCCAACATTTAGGGCCGGTATAAAAGCCGAACAAGATTAATTTACACACCACAAATATAAACTCACAAGAAGTTTCCTTACGAATGAGTATATCTTTTTCATACGCAACAGGCAGGTGTATGCCTACACCCCGTGCTTAAGTTGTGGCAATTTATGCTTTTTAAATGAGCCAAGGATATCCAGGACACGGTCATTAACCCCCAATATTATTTGTTATCAAGCAATACTGATTAAAACGGGATTATGCAATTTAATCATCTCTGATTAAAAGGTTTCTACACCCGACCAAGCGGTATTATTATAATACCGTATCCCAAGCCCGTATAACGGAAAATAAGTTAAAAGTATTTACCTGAGCTAAAATGTAATTTTATTCTCAGCCGTATATTCAAATCAGCAAGCACAAATACCTCTACTGGGGTTCTCAATCGGGAACGAAGGTTTTATTAACCTATTAAATTCCTAACGGGTCTTATTTAAGTTGTAACTTAGACCGGTTAGTTTTAAGGAAGGTTTTCAGTTCAAAACGCAAGATTAAGCGAATACCAGATTAGAATGTGATTTAGACCCGACAAGTATGGAGACTTGAATAATATGGGTAAACTAAACACATTCTGAATTTTTAAGTGAAAATGATAAGGTTTGACCCGTTTCGGTAACCAAATGAGTCATGAACATGTTTCACAAGTTAATATGCCTTAAATATGTTGTGATATCAGTAGGATACCTTCCATTATGCCCAAAACGGATTTAAAATCAATTTAAGCCCCGTAGGGGTATTTTGGTCATTTTAAAGATTATAAAAGAGGTTAAATAGTAAATCTGAGGTTCTGGTCTAAAGTGATCAGTAAAAATATTTATTTTAGTAAGTTATATCAGTAAGATTTCATACATATGTGAAATTTATCAATTATGGCCAAATTATGCGCCGTAGGGGCGTTTTGGTCATTTTACATATGTAATAAAAGTCAAATTTGGAAATCTGAGTTCAAAACTTTTACTTACTGTTAAAGTATAAAAATTAATTCATAACATCAGTATGTAACAAGCCTTAGGTGCCAAATATGGTGTTAAACCATACTATGCGCCTAAATCGCATAAAAGTCGGTATTTGACGATATTCGGGTTGATTAAGGAAATCTGAGATTTTGACCAGCCTTTACTGTTTAAAATAATTTATTTAATATATAAAATCAGTAGAAAAGGTTTGATATGTAAAGGATGTGTAAAACTCATTTTATTAGCGAAAATGGCATTATCGTCAATTACCGAGTCTATGCAAGAACTTTATGTTATGATCAGTTTAAAATTTAATAAAAATTTCCAAAAATCCTTAAATATTATATTACATAAGTGGGTAGAAAGTTTGGTGTAAAAATTTGGGTTTAAGTAGGTTTTATGCCGAAAATGCCGTTTGATTAATAAAAGCGTTTATTTTACGATATCGAGCATAACTCCTAATTTAGACCACAAATTGATGTCAAATTTTTAGGACATCCTTATAAATCAGAAATAAAGGTTTTTGTCCTCTCACATTTTTAAAAATCTCATTTTTATATCAAAAGGGCATAATGGTAAACAATTAAGCAATTAACGGAAACATGCATATGAATCAGATTTAATAGGAACCATATAGTATAATCTCAGAGGGTTATACTAACATGAAATATGGTCCTAAAGGAACCCTAAGGCATATCTAAACTAAGCTAAATCGGGTCAGAACTGAAAGTCAAAGAAAAAGTCAACTTTTGCGACTTTCGGTTGCTAACCGAGCCTAAACTTAGAATTGTCGGGTTGAACATGCCTAGACATGTTCAATTAATATTTACCAAGTTATTAAAGTGACAAAACTGATTTTATTGCCTTTACATCATTAGTTATGAATTTTATTTAAAAACCGACTCGTTTGATTTTTATTCTAATTACTTTGACCCGACAATTAACTAAGCAAACGTGGTAATTAGTAGGTGCCCTTTGAGAGTTTAATACCTACCTAATTACGATCACGTAGCCATGTTCATTGCGAACAATGACTCGACCGTTTAAAAGTCAAAGCGTTTATCATGAACGCTTGAATTTTCGGCTTTAAGAGCCAAACAATTTAAGTAAGCACGAAAGTAACACTTACGAGTGGTCCTTAGGACTGAAGGAGGTTCCCAAGTTGATCAGGATCCTCTTAAATCAGAGAGCAAGGGCAGATTGGAATGAAGTGTGAAATGAGAGCAAAAACAAGTGGGTATTTATAGGATTTCAAGAACCGTTAGGATCGTTTCTCGTAACCCGTGCTTTGATCAAGACCCTACATGTGTTACCCACTGAATTTCAATACTATGGGTGCCTAAAATAAGCCCATAGATTGAAAGAAACTATGTGCAAAACAATAAACCAGCAGCTGTTTTGAAATAAACTGATTTTAGCAGGTCTGGGGGCTCTCGCGCCCCGTGTAGGCTGGGCCTACTTCTTACTCGGCCCGCGACCACCTGGGAACTCAGCATTAGTTTCAGAAATGACAGCTTTGGTCCCTACACATGATTAATGCCATTTTTGACACGTTTAAGGCCCGTTAACCTCATTTCAAGGCTCTAAAATGAATTTAAAGTATAGGGAACATGAAACATTCTCAAAACACATCTCGGATGTCGGTTCGTTTGGCCGTACGATTGCGTTGTTCAGTTAATTACGACGAAACACGAACGGACGCGAAAAACGATCTAAATTACGCGACGAATGGAATTTTATCATGCCATTCACTAAAATAAAATATTTTAATGATTACATAAATTTTTGGATGTCCGTATATATACAGAATGTAAGATATGCGTGAAACTGCAAACTTATGCACTTTTTGACGCTTTTGGTCCCTCTAATGCGCAAACTTGCGCATATCATCGTTTAATAGCATCGAAGCCTTATCTAATCCTTATTAGGCATTCTTGAAATTATTATTAACCATCACGATGCTCCGGGTTCGTTAAAAGGTCATTTAGAGGTATAATTAAACATATTGACGCTTTTAACCCCTTAAACTTTGCAAAGTTTCGCGTAACGTAACTAAAAGGCATAAAAGCCTTAGATGGCCAATAATTGGCATTCCCGAGAGTATTATCCAACATCATAAAGCTCCTAGTTTGTTAAAAGGTCACTCAGAGGTAAGAATTAACATGTTGACGCTTCTAACCCTTCGTCGCGCAAACTTTTAATTAATCACGCAAACGGCTACTCTCGATCAACAAGCGGCTCATTTGTGAATTTGAATACCGTAAGAGGTTATTCAGAGACTTATTTTAAGCATGTTAACACTTCCAGTCCTTCTATAATCAAAGTTTTTGATTTTTCACAAAATTAGTCCCTCATAGTCAACATTTGACTTTATTAAGGTTTAGTACACGTGCCAACATATCATTGGACGTGATTTTACGAGGTGTTACAGTTTTGGAGGTATAACAATTTTCAAAGATGACTATGACCTGGTGAACATATATTATAGGCAAATTGGATTTAAATAATCCCAACTCACTGTTATTGGCCAATAATAATCCCAACTCATTTAATCACCAATAATAATCCGAACTATTCACTTTTGTTTGTAAAATACTCCCAGTTAAAAAAACACTAACTAGGTTAAAAAATTGCTGATGTGGCATCCGATGTGGCCCTTTTAGCTGATGTGTCATATGACGTGGCAGTTGATGTGGCATTTTTTGATGACGTGGCAGCTGATGTGGCAGTCTACGTGGCATTTTTTATTACGTGGCAACTGATGTGGCAGGTGACGTGGCAAGCCACATCATCATTTTTTTAACCTAGTTAGTGTTTTTTTAACTGGGAGTATTTTACAAACAAAAGTGAATAGTTCGGATTATTATTGGTGATTAAATGAGTTGGGATTATTATTGGCCAATAACAGTGAGTTGGGATTATTTAAATCCAATTTGCCTATATTATAACATATTATTTAAAGCAACTAGCCAAATAGAACAATTAAAAGCTCCAACAATGATAGTTAGTTGCTACTAGAAGAGAGGAGTTGATTTGGTCTCGAATCCATTAGTTAACATTAGGAACTTGATGGCTGGTGATGGTGTTGTCTCTTTATGATGTCTATGTTGCTCCTCTATGAGGTTGACTTTTTTTTTTGTGGCACCCGCAGATGACAAAACTACCCCACCAAAGAAAGGCAAGGATCATGGACTAGGCTCGATGCTATTGCTTCAATTTGATGATTCACTTTTGGGGCTAGGATCGATGCCTTTTGGTGTATCGTTGTTGACTGTAATCGTCGTGTGGTTTTTGTTGCTACCACATGGCTACCAGCAACAACCGAGTTGGTCATGAGATTTCACGTGGTACTGAGTTTCTGAGCCTCGTAAGGTAACTTGGATTTTTTTTATTAATTTTTATAACTATTGTTGACATGGATCTTTGCACTTTACGACTTATAGTTGTCTTTGATTTTTTTTATTTGAAATAACTCACTAACAATGGCTGCCATTGCTTTATACAATTTCACAGAATACTTGGAGAAGGCTTTGATGATTGGGTAGAATTTATGCAAGGATGAATTTTTATTGTGTTGGCGGCCAAAAGAGAGGGTCATTTGAATGGCTTTACCTTCACTTGGCAACCAGTAAGTGTACAACTGTGGCGCTTTCATTCTCTTTGTTTCATTGCTTCTATGAGCCTTATTGTTCATTCTTCATGTCTTATTATGATGCACTGTCTACCCAATTTTACTTTTTTTTAGTGGACATATGTAGTATCATGATAATGGGATTTCATTTTATTATTGGGGCTTTGATGATGAAATATTTTTATCTAATGTTGAGTGTTGGTATTTAATTGTCTTTGCCTTTTTATCTGTCTCTTGAGTATGCAGTCAGGGTGGACTTATCCTCTTCATTTTGAAGATAAAGTATTACGCATTTTGGCGGGGCAACCGGTATGGTGCTTTTTGTTAGGGATCCTATACGTGTCAATCAGTGAGCCTTTTTGCTGTTTACGATTGTTAACTTGACATATTCTTCTCGTGTGATTCGCTTTGCTGACAAAAGGCATTTGCGATGGTCATGTGATTATAGTGAATTGCTTTACAATATTAGTAACTTGACGAAGCTTGGAGCAAATAGTCATGCTATGTTACTGGACTTGAATGCCTTTTCATGTGAATCGGTTTCCTCACAAAAGGCAAGTCTTAGCAGCTAAGATGGTCATATGATATCACATGGCTATCGGTTAATTTATAATCTATTTTGAAAAAATTGACTGCCATGAATTTTTTTTATTACTATTTGTATGTTTTTAACTGCACTTGTATTAAAAAAAGAAACAGGGCAGGGGGCCTCCAGCTATGAGCTGGATTATAAAACGGAAACTAAAAATAAACACATTACAAACATTGATTTATTTTTTATTTGGTTTTGTATTGTTAAAGTTTAAAAATGTTGAATTGTTTTGGGTAACATAGAAGCATTGTTAAAGTTTAAAAATGTTGAGTTGTTTTGGGTAACCTAGAAAGCTCTTCATCAGAATAATAATTCTTTCGTTTGGTATCTTTAGGCTTCTTGCATTGTGTTCTTTTAAATAGGGAAAAGATCAAATAGGAAGTTTATTTTGGCTAGGAAGTGTAGGAAGCAATAGGATTAGGACATGTGGCAACATTTAAAATAAAGAAAAAATGTATTTTAGTCAATCCAACCCTTTCTTCTTCCTTCTCAAAACCTACTAACTTCAAAACCCACCATTTTCAAAACCCACCATCTTCAACCATTTATTCACTTTTTATCTCAATAATCACTACATTATAGTGCGATTTTCATCACCAATCAATGATTCAAACACCCGATCAACGTGTTCTTCAGCTTTTTTGAAGAAAACCCAGTTTAATTTCATAAAAAATCTCGTTTTTTTCGGGTGATTTTGGAGATAATCACTCGATTCGTTAGATTCGAGCGCTGATAAGCGTTTCAATCATTCAAAATTCGTCAATTGTTGAAGAAATCATTTCGATCCATGTAAGAAATTCTTTAATTTCATTTTTTTACTATCTGGGTTTTTGATTTAGTCATTGCGTTTTACGATCATGGCGGGGGTCCGGGGGCAGCGCCCCTGGTAGAGGGGTCCCAGGGGCGGCGGCCCCTGGCGGGGTCCAAGGGGCAGAGCCCCTGGCTGGGGTTGAGCTGCCAGGTCAGCTCAGAAAATAAGAGAGTGTGTAGGGACCAAAGCTGTCATTGCGTTTTAGAAATAAGAGAGTTTTATGTGTTTTCTAGCTATTGCGTTTTAGAAAAAACACATTTTTAAGTGTTTTTAGTCATTGCGTTATAGGTAAAACACATTTTTGAAGTGTTTTTAGTCATTGCGTTTTAGGTAAAACACATTTTTAGGTGTTTTCAGTCCATTGCGTTTTAGAATGAGTCATTTTTAAGTGTTTTCTGGCCATTGCGTTTTACAAATAAGACATTTCTTTGTGTTTTTGGTGCATTGCGTTTTAGGTAAAACACTTTTTTTATGTGTTTTCAGTCCATTGCATTTTAGAAAACAGACATTTTAAGTGTTTTCTGGCCATTGCGTTTTACAAATAAGACATTTCTTTGTGTTTTTGGTGCATTGCGTTTTAGGTAAAACATTTTTTTATGTGTTTTTGGTGCATTGCATTTTAGGTAAAACACATTTTTATGTGTTTTTAGTCCATTGCGTTTTAGAAAGTACATTTTCTTTTGAATTTTTAGGCTATTGCGTTTTAGAAATAAGACATTTCTTTGTGTTTTCTGGCCATTGCGTTTTACAAATAAGTCATTTCTTTGTGTTTTTTGTGCATTGCGTTTTAGAAAAATGACATTTTTAGGTTTTTTTTTCATTGCGTTTTACGTAACTGGGGGTTTTTCTATTGCGTTTTACGCAACTGGGTTTTAAATTATTTTTTTTGAAAATATAGCAATAGTATACTCGTTTTAAAGATAAAAAACGCTCTTTTTTTGTGCAATTTTTATAAAAAAAATAATGTCGTATGAAAGAGTTATTAACGTTTAAAAAATGGGGGGAATTGGAGGAGAGAGAAACTATTGGCTTGGATTGACTAGAATGCCCCTAAACAAACTCACGCGCCTCTTTTCTTTCCTTCAATTTCCATCATTTAATCTTAGCCCTTAATTAACTAAATGGATGGTCAAGATCACTTCATAACCTTCCTAGCCAAATAAACTTCCTATTGTAACTCCACCCATTTTAAATATTAAACATCGATTAATTGTATTGTTACAATAAAGCATGCACTTGGTCGTTTTTGTTTGAATTTTTAAATCTTTATATTATTCCCATTTCTTTTGTTTAGATTATGTTCTTTTTAATCATATCTACTTAATACAAACTAGCAGGATTTCCTCGTGTGATGCGATGGTAATTGGTCGATATTGGTTTGGTTTGTGACGATATTAGTGTGGTACCGACACTCGCTCTAAAGTCATGCTATGCACAAAATAATGTGTTTTACATTGAAAACCATGAAAATGAATACCGGTACAACGATGTTGATATAAAACCATAAAAGCGAATGCCAATACTGGTTCTGATAATAACAAAACAACACCAATACTGATGTTGATATCGGTTCGGTTCGTCACAATACTATTTGAATGAAACTATTAATTTTTCAGCATAGTTTATACATGAATGTCGAGAAAAAATATTAAACATAGTCGTGTATTGAGCTTTATAAAAAAAGATAATGAATGCCAATTATCATCGGATGAAAATCAAATTAAATAAAAACTAATTGAGTTTAAAGTCAACAAGTTCATAACCCTTGAATAAGTTTTTAAAAAGTTTATAAATCTTCTTATAGCGAAGACATATAATATGCCATATTTTGTATATGATTTTTTGTCATAAATAATAATTAATATAAGTAACTTGCTCGAGCTCGGGAAGCAATCTCGGGTGATAACCTAGTATATTTATATGTAAATGCATTGTTATGAAGTTGATTTAGACAAAACATGTCAACGTTAAGTATATATATACTAATTACAAAATTGGTTTCTCCATCTACACATATGTATTTTGTGTAATCATTAATATTATGTACAAATAGAATAAGTTTATTTTTGTATTTTCTGTAATCATTACGTAAAAATAGAAATAAGTTTATTTTTGCAGGACTGTATAAAGTTTGACGAAAATTTGAAGGATCGTACATGATCACTTAGTATCAAATCACTCTCAATTTTCGATAAAAAATATATAAATATTTATTTATTTAGCAAACTAGTCATGACGGTTCTCGGGTTAATATAAATTATTACTACATTAACCCGAGCTTGGATTTAAAGGATGAATATAAGGACGAATCACAACTTCTTGCATTGTAAATATTTTTTTACTTTTATAAATATATTTTCAAGGATTACCAAAATATCAACAACGGGTCGTTTAGTCAAAGTATTTCAAAACAACAAGGATGTTCATCGAGACTAGCTAGTTGGGTGAATATTATACATGACCAAATTGCATGCTAGAAACGATTATTTAGACCTTAGTGCCTTATTGAAATAGGACACTTGTAGGTCGGGAGTATGCATACTATTATCGGACATTGGAATTGCTGGATTGCACAGAACGCAAATTGTGAGTTCATGTCCCCTCTTTTAAACGTTTTCTAGTTTTCTAAACTTTTGGGGAAAACACATGTACAAATGGTATGTTAGACTAAGGAATGATACATTAGACCATGTGCGAATATGGGATACGTAAGCACTATTAATCTAAGTTTAGACCAAGGAACGCAAAGGGTAGATCTATTGGGTATTGGCAGCCCCACTCTTAGTCTACATTGACCCACACGGAAGAGTGCTTTTTTTGTCCCAGTCGAAGAGCAATCGGCACATAAATCGCCTAGGTTTGGATGCTTCCCATGTCGTCACACATATTAATGTTCTTACAAAACATTAATGATCTCGATTTCCTTCTCATTTTTACAAGTTACATACAACTTTTTATACAAATACATCTCACATTTTACAAATATACATTTATTACACAAAAACTGCATGAATTCACACCAACTTTGTTGATGTTTTTCAAACTTACATGTGTTTTAGGAAATTAGTGGAAAGCTTTGCGGGTTTTTGCTTCAAGATGTCGAGCGTCCTAACTCCATGTCTCTTTTGCTGGATTGTTGATAATATCCCGCCTCCTTGCGGTGATATGAGGAATAAATCCTTTAACTTTTAGAAGTTGAATTATGTTGTAGGCTTTTAAAACTTGGCTTATTTTGAAGTGATGTAAACACTTTGGTTAACTCTTGTTTATGTTTTAAACTTACGAATGGAATTGGAGTTTATTTTAAATCATTTAGTATGTTTACTAATTCGTATGCAATGAGAATCAATCACGATCATAGCTCGTACTTCCGCCTATGACCGGGTGTGACAAACTAAACCAAAACCTGAACCCAAAGGATAAATTACATTTTATGTTGCAAATGTGCACTACTATAATAGTAGTATTGAAAAAAAGACAACATGTTAAATCTTTTATTTGTGTCAAAAAATATGTTCGAATGTACTCGAGTTAAAGATAAGAAAATTTGTGATCTTATGTTGTGTTTAAAAAAAAAAATAATAACATAATAACAAGATATAAATATTTGACTAGTTATTGTATTTTTTTTTCAATTTTGCCCCTCTTTCATTAAAAGTCCCATTCATCTCCTTTTTTATGGTTTTGAGTTAGTTTTTTAGTTTTCTCATATTTAAGTAGTTTTCTCATGATCCTATCCCTATATATATATATATATATATATATATATATATATATATAGGGAGATGATCATGAGAAAACTAGATATAAATGAGAAAACAAAAAAACTAACCAAAAAAACACTAAAAAGGAGGGGGGAGCCTTTTAACGAAGGAGGGGGGGGGGGGGGGGGGGACTTTTAATGAAGGAGGGGTAAAATTGGGAAAAAAAATATATAACTTTTCAAACATTTCCCATTTCTCCATACGTTATCATTTTAAAACAAAAATGACACCATAAGATCACAAATTTTTGTATCTTTCATTCAAGTATATTCGAGCATATTTTTTATGACATAAAAAAAGATTTATGGTGTCGTCTTGTTTTCAATACTATTATTATAGTAGTGCACATGTGCAATATAACATGTACTACAATTGCATTACATGCTTAAAATTAGTTTTTTGAGTCTAGTTTAGCTTTTAAGTTTAGTTTTTTTGGAGGTTTAGGATTAGGATTAGGTTTTTGGGTGTGGGGGGGGGAGGGGGTTTAGGTTTTTTTTTTTTTTTGGAGGGGGGGGGGGGTTTAGGTTTTTTTCGGGTTTACAATTGCATTACATGCTTAAAATTAGCTTTTTGAGTCTAGTTTAGCTTTTAGGGTTAGTTTTTTTGGAGGTTTAGGATTAGGTTTTTGGGTGTCACACCCCGACCGCGTAAAACAACAAATCGCGGCGGAAACATCGGGGCGTGTTGCAACAGAATTAATGTTTCATAACCATGGATACCAAAAAGTGTTTCGTTTTATTAAACATTGAATAATTACATCGTCTTGAAATCTAAATACACTATTTAAACATAGTCTATCATTGTTATTGAGTCACTAAGGACTTGTCCAGTCCTATGTGAGCATGCATCTTATCAATCGATATCATTCAACAATACCTGAAACATATGTGAAAACGAGGTCAGCAAAGAAATGCTGGCGAGTACATAGGTTTTGTAGGAGTGTCGAAATCATGGCTAGTTTAGACGTTGCAATACTTTATTTAAAAACCTTGTTTTGAAAAGAGTATAATATTGCAACTTAATTAACCAACTCAAATCAAGCGGGTTATAATTTGTAAAACCTCGTAGCCATGACTCTTAACCCAAAAAACATTTGTTTTAGTAAATTATTTGAAAAACAATGATAAGTTCAGGTGATATATATAAATAAGAGAATAATGCATGATTAAATGAATAACCATGTAAAATGAGTTTGTATAAGATAAGTTGTTTGTAAATAAATGTCTTGTGAAAAGTATGTTATTTGTATAAAATGTTCTATGTCTCAAACTGAAATGATTCAAATAACGCTACAATATGTAATACCATACAAACACTTATATATAGGAAGTACCAGCGGCGTATCCACCATGCTTGTATCATATTCCACACGCATTGTTACTTAATCACTTAATCCAAACCAAACCACCAAAGTAATGTTCATGCCCAAATGTAAATCATGTAATATGTATAACCAAAATAATATCGTATATCGCTTTGAAGCCAATCGTTTACCCAATCGTTAAAACATCGTGTGAAAACCCAATCGTTAAAACATCGTGTGAAACCCAATCGTTAAAACATCGTGTGAAAACCAATCGTAAATCGTTTAATTCGTTTTAGGTCGTGAAACTACTTATAAGGTCGTCTCGCTAATAACATTCAAACCTTCGTGACTTTCATCGCTTCTCGTTTTCGTTGCTTCTCGTTTTCGTCGCTTCTCGTTTTCGTATTAACAAACCTCCATAGGGTAAGTTAATAATTACAGATTCAGTCGCTACCTACCATACCCACACATAACCACGGGTGTAGTAAATAACGGGATTTGTCAGATCCTATGGTACCATAACCTAATACTGGTCGGCTTGATCATTGCTAATGAATGTCATTTGTTATGTAACTACAACCAACAAGTTTGTTCACTTTATTGAAATCGTTATTAGTTTTGTATAAATCGTTTTAATTGTTTTTGAAACCATCGTTATAACATCGAAAACATTTAGCACATATGAGTCACCCCAAAACAGTTGAAAACAGTAAAAGAGGGGAATAATGTACTCGCCTGATAATGCTTGGAGGTCTTGAACAACAACCAAACAAAGCTAGAGGGAGCACGGAATCAGTCGGCAAACTAAAACTATATAAATAAACCGGACTTAAATCGGGAGATCGGATAGAATGAGGCTTGGTAAACCAAATGAGTATTGGAACTCATATGATATGGTTTAACAAGGCCTACATACTACATTGAGACTAACCTAAGCGCTTTCGACCCATCGCGACCCATTAAGGTAATTTATGCTACTTTAACGCGTCGTGTGCGTGAAACGCGTTCGGACCGTCTAACTAGTCCTATGACAAGTGTTATATGCCTAAATATGTTACATAATCAGTTATGTGACAAAAGTTTAGGTTACATATGCTTAATTACCAATTATAAATGAAAAGGGTATTCTGGTAATTTACCTAAGGCATATAAACTACCTATCATACAACTACTCAAACGATGTGACCATAGGGTATAACCTCGGAAGGTTATTCCCTACCTACTATGGTCACCTAATGTATTTGGTCGGATCCTAATGATCGACCAAACTGGGTCGGGTTCGAAGGTATAGGCGATTTATTAGATCGCCTACCCTACGACCCTAGACAACGTGGTAATCAGTGGGCATAGTCCCAAGGGACTATGACCAACGTGATTACACTCACGTTGCGAAGTTCAAACGAACTTCGCATTGACCATTACTGGTCAACGCTGAAAGTCAAACAAAGTTTGACTTTCTGACTCGAAAAGCAGTAAAAATAAGGAAAAGAACGAAAGAATACTTACGAAGGGTCCCCGAATGCTAATCCCGATCCAAGAACTCAGGTATGAAACAATGGTTTCAACTTAGAGCTCTCAAATCAGAATTCTTGTGCAAAATGAGGTTGTGTGGGTTGGGTATTTATAGGAATACCCGAACCGTTAGGATCGTTTCATGGAAAACGTGCCATGATCCAACCCGTACACTTGTCGGAACCTTATGGAAGCTTAAAATGTGTTCAAAAAAATCTCGGATGTCGGTTCGTTTAGCCGTACGAACGCGATGTTCGCTTAATTACGACGGAATGCGCATAAGCGCGAAAAACGATCCAAATGACGAAACGAATGGATTTTTCTTATGCCGAACACTAAAATAAAATATTATAGTGCTTACATAAATTTTTGGATGTCCGGATGTATTCAGAACGTAAGTTATGCGTAAAAATGCGAACTTGTGCACTTTTTGGCGCTTTTAGTCCCTGAATGACACAAAAGTTTATTTTAGCATACCGAACACCTCAAAGCCTATTTCTAAGCTATGTAAAGGATATTTATGGTATGTTTAACTTATGTTCATGTTCCGGAAGGTCTGTTACAGTTCAAATTGGCATACTTTCGCAGTTTGTCAACTTTAGTCCCTGTAAGCGATTAAACTTTGATTTCACCACACCAAACCTTCCAAAACTTATAACTAAGTTATGTAAAGGTTATTTAAGGTATGTTAAGCCTATTTCACTTTTCCAGAGTGTTCGTTGGATTAAACTGGTTATATCTACACATCAGAGCGCGTATAACCCTCCAGAAAGCGATTTAAAGCTTGAAATCGAACAAGAGTCGATATGTGCCAACGATACACATATTTTTACAAATCCCAAGTATGAAATACAATATTTCATTGGTTTGGTATTTGTTTGATGGCCGTGGAGGCACAGGTGTTACAGTCTCCCCTACTTTAGGAAATTTCGTCCCGAAATTTATTTAGAGGAAACTTGTGAGAGCTTGAAAACATGAGGTTGAAAAGATCGAACAATATTGGTTAGGGTTCTGAACTTCTAGTAATCTTTAATAACATCATGATTGCAATGTAAGAGGGATACTTATATACAAGTATATGAAGCGTCATTGGTGCGTCCACCGTACCTCCATTACATCGTTCTCATTTCGTTATTGTTGTCACTATCGGTTCTTACACATAATAAATCTTACTGTGTTTCTGTGCACTAAATTTCATAATTATGTACGCGTCCATAATCAGACAATTCTTTGCACAATTCACACAGTCTATTTTATAGTGTGTAGGGGAAAACCAAATGAACAAACCGGTGATGAGTGTGACTAGACCGCCATAGAGTCCTTTAAATTAAATCAATAAATGATCTAAATAGACTATCAAGGAGTCTGTTCAGCTACATCACTAGATGTCGTTCTCTAACCAAATTGTGAATCAATCTTTTTGACTAGACTACTAAGAGGGTCTCTTATGAATCATGGAGTGGTACTATATAACCGAAGGGTCTTAACTACCAGGTAGAAGCCCATAAGGATTTAAGGTAGTACCTTTTGAATATCCTACTATGAATCTCTCATATGAAGATATGAAAGATTCTATGAGGATTTGGAAAATCGTAACACACAAAAACATAGAGGAGAACACATAAACACATATCATATAACCACAAAATTGTTCGTTAATTTGTCTTGTAAATTGCGTACATGCATTTAAAGCACACTAGGAATCCATTCCGTGAATTTCATTTGGTACTTTAAACGTTATCAAGAATCCAACTATAAAGATAGAAAGATTCAAAAAGAAAATTCGATTTCGATTACTAGGAACCGAAGTGTTCGAATTAAGGTACATAAGGAATCCGATTAAGGACTCTGATTTGAATGATGATTATCCACAAGGGTCTAATTGTGGAGATAAAAAGATCCCATATGGATTTTAGAAGTTGAAGATGTTTTTAAATCTTGCACGGGATGTGCTTAAGTCAAAACATGAAGTAAAATGCTTATGAAGTTGAGATGCCTGATATGTCAAGGCGACATATGAAGCGGAATTTGAAGGTTAAGTCAATGTATGAGGAAAATATTTTTGAAAACTATGCATGGGGTTCTTTTAAGAAAAATGTGTTTAACGTTTTTGAAACCTTATATATAATATTTTTTTGAAATCATAAAGTAGGTGTAATAGGTAGATATATTTACAAAAATGTTTTAAAATCATGCGAAATGAATTTTGAAATTATGTATAAGGTTTTTGAAAGACATGAATGATGCTTTTCGAAATCATGCACTTGATCAGAAAATGTATTGTGTTAATATTGTCTTCAGACTATATGAAATATTTTGAAATTAGAAAGGTTGGTTTTGATAACATGGCCAATGTTTTTGAAATAACACAGACAATGCATCTAGAAAAATTGTTTTCAAACTATATGAAATGTTTTGAGATCATGAAGATTGTTTTGAAATACTGGTACTGTGTATGTTGAAAAATCAAAACGTAATGGGTATGAGATTTGAAAATACCCTTAGTTATCTAACCAAGGATTTAAAGGCACAGATGTGCGAAAAGCACGATTACTCATAATGTCACTTAATTTTCTGTACTTTGTTTCTTAGAGTGAAACGAGTACTTAAAATTTTCGAGGGAATCATGAGCAATCATTTGAGAGAGAGAAATCACAAGAGTAGTTTGTAAGGTACATAGTTCCTTGATGTAGGTATCATAGGAAAAGCCATACACACCTAGCAGGGGGTTGAGCTGGTTGGTTGGGGACTGCTTTACCATTGTGAGCGACCATGGCGAAGTTCTGAGAAGCCTTTCGCTTCTTTGACTTCTTAGGGGATCGTTCATCCATGGTCTTTGATTCCTCGATTGGTTTCTTGGCTGATGGTGCTGTCACCTGACTAGGTCCTGCCTGTCTTGGTGACTCTTGAGTGGCTTCATCCTGGAGATGATACATGGCAGTAGCTAATTCAACAGTCTTCAGGGCTACTTCGCCTATTCGCTGAGCGAATTTTGGCTGCTTGCTCAGATATCTGGGCGTCATCGTGATGAAGAGACTTTCTTGAAGAAAAAGAAAGGCATAGGGAGAAACAGGTGAAAGATTATTGGACAATCAAAACAGAATGATAACGCATGAAGATTGCGATCATTTGTTTGTTACCTAAGGCAAACAAATGAGACGGTGACTGATCAAAGTAAATGGGTCAAAAATAATGTATCGCGAAGACATGCTCGCCTAATAAGTGAACACTCATCCCAAGAATTCCCAGGTAAGCACAACTGGTCTCGCGTCTGATGAGATGTATACGAAGTGCTTGCCTAGACAGAAAACCCAGAATACAGGCATTCACCCTTCCAGTTTGCACGTGTTCACATTATTTAAAACCCAAAACCTTGACGAAGTTTTGAAAACTCAAAGAGGTTCAAAACCATATAATAGAGAGTTCAAAACCTTACAATAGAGGGTCCAAAACCTAGTAATCAATCATCCTAGAACAGATGATTAGTTTTCAAAGCGGTTTTGAAATATATGTTCTTGTTGTGGTCGTCGCCTAAGGATAGGTGACGGTATTGTTTTATGACTAAACGCAAGTAAACTCGCGTTAGGGTCCTAAGAAGGTTATAGACTAGGTCAAAGCATTACTAATTACTAATAACCTAATTCCCTATAACCATTGGCTCTGATACCATCTTTTCTGTCACACCCCGACCGCGTAAAACAACAAATCGCGGCGGAAACATCGGGGCGTGTTGCAACAGAATTAATGTTTCATAACCATGGATACCAAAAAGTGTTTCGTTTTATTAAACATTGAATAATTACATCGTCTTGAAATCTAAATACACTATTTAAACATAGTCTATCATTGTTATTGAGTCACTAAGGCCTTGTCCAGTCCTATGTGAGCATGCATCTTATCAATCGATATCATTCAACAATACCTGAAACATATGTGAAAACGAGGTCAGCAAAGAAATGCTGGCGAGTACATAGGTTTTGTAGGAGTGTCGAAATCATGGCTAGTTTAGACGTTGCAATACTTTATTTAAAAACCTTGTTTTGAAAAGAGTATAATATTGCAACTTAATTAACCAACTCAAATCAAGCGGGTTATAATTTGTAAAACCTCGTAGCCATGACTCTTAACCCAAAAAACATTTGTTTTAGTAAATTATTTGAAAAACAATGATAAGTTCAGGTGATATGTATAAATAAGAGAATAATGCATGATTAAATGAATAACCATGTAAAATGAGTTTGTATAAGATAAGTTGTTTGTAAATAAATGTCTTGTGAAAAGTATGTTATTTGTATAAAATGTTCTATGTCTCAAACTGAAATGATTCAAATAACGCTACAATATGTAATACCATACAAACACTTATATATAGGAAGTACCAGCGGCGTATCCACCATGCTTGTATCATATTCCACACGCATTGTTACTTAATCACTTAATCCAAACCAAACCACCAAAGTAATGTTCATGCCCAAATGTAAATCATGTAATATGTATAACCAAAATAATATCGTATATCGCTTTGAAGCCAATCGTTTACCCAATCGTTAAAACATCGTGTGAAAACCCAATCGTTACCCAATCGTTAAAACATCGTGTGAAACCCAATCGTTACCCAATCGTTAAAACATCGTGTGAAAACCAATCGTAAATCGTTTAATTCGTTTTAGGTCGTGAAACTACTTATAAGGTCGTCTCGCTAATAACATTCAAACCTTCGTGACTTTCATCGCTTCTCGTTTTCGTCGCTTCTCGTTTTCGTCGCTTCTCGTTTTCGTATTAACAAACCTCCATAGGGTAAGTTAATAATTACAGATTCAGTCGCTACCTACCATACCCACACATAACCACGGGTGTAGTAAATAACGGGATTTGTCAGATCCTATGGTACCATAACCTAATACTGGTCGGCTTAATCATTGCTAATGAATGTCATTTGTTATGTAACTACAACCAACAAGTTTGTTCACTTTATTGAAATCGTTATTAGTTTTGTATAAATCGTTTTAATTGTTTTTGAAACCATCGTTATAACATCGAAAACATTTAGCACATATGAGTCACCCCAAAACAGTTGAAAACAGTAAAAGAGGGGAATAATGTACTCGCCTGATAATGCTTGGAGGTCTTGAACAACAACCAAACAAAGCTAGAGGGAGCACGGAATCAGTCGGCAAACTAAAACTATATAAATAAACCGGACTTAAATCGGGAGATCAGATAGAATGAGGCTTGGTAAACCAAATGAGTATTGGAACTCATATGATATGGTTTAACAAGGCCTACATACTACATTGAGACTAACCTAAGCGCTTTCGACCCATCGCGACCCATTAAGGTAATTTATGCTACTTTAACGCGTCGTGTGCGTGAAACGCGTTCGGACCGTCTAACTAGTCCTATGACAAGTGTTATATCCCTAAATATGTTACATAATCAGTTATGTGACAAAAGTTTAGGTTACATATGCTTAATTACCAATTATAAATGAAAAGGGTATTCTGGTAATTTACCTAAGGCATATAAACTACCTATCATACAACTACTCAAACGATGTGACCATAGGGTATAACCTCGGAAGGTTATTCCCTACCTACTATGGTCACCTAATGTATTTGGTCGGATCCTAATGATCGACCAAACTGGGTCGGGTTCGAAGGTATAGGCGATTTATTAGATCGCCTACCCTACGACCCTAGACAACGTGGTAATCAGTGGGCATAGTCCCAAGGGACTATGACCAACGTGATTACACTCACGTTGCGAAGTTCAAACGAACTTCGCATTGACCATTACTGGTCAACGCTGAAAGTCAAACAAAGTTTGACTTTCTGACTCGAAAAGCAGTAAAAATAAGGAAAAGAACGAAAGAATACTTACGAAGGGTCCCCGAATGCTAATCCCGATCCAAGAACTCAGGTATGAAACAATGGTTTCAACTTAGAGCTCTCAAATCAGAATTCTTGTGCAAAATGAGGTTGTGTGGGTTGGGTATTTATAGGAATACCCGAACCGTTAGGATCGTTTCATGGAAAACGTGCCATGATCCAACCCGTACACTTGTCGGAACCTTATGGAAGCTTAAAATGTGTTCAAAAATATCTCGGATGTCGGTTCGTTTAGCCGTACGAACGCGATGTTCGCTTAATTACGACGGAATGCGCATAAGCGCGAAAAACGATCCAAATGACGAAACGAATGGATTTTTCTTATGCCGAACACTAAAATAAAATATTATAGTGCTTACATAAATTTTTGGATGTCCGGATGTATTCAGAACGTAAGTTATGCGTAAAAATGCGAACTTGTGCACTTTTTGGCGCTTTTAGTCCCTGAATGACACAAAAGTTTATTTTAGCATACCGAACACCTCAAAGCCTATTTCTAAGCTATGTAAAGGATATTTATGGTATGTTTAACTTATGTTCATGTTCCGGAAGGTCTGTTACAGTTCAAATTGGCATACTTTCGCAGTTTGTCAACTTTAGTCCCTGTAAGCGATTAAACTTTGATTTCACCACACCAAACCTTCCAAAACTTATAACTAAGTTATGTAAAGGTTATTTAAGGTATGTTAAGCCTATTTCACTTTTCCAGAGTGTTCGTTGGATTAAACTGGTTATATCTACACATCAGAGCGCGTATAACCCTCCAGAAAGCGATTTAAAGCTTGAAATCGAACAAGAGTCGATATGTGCCAACGATACACATATTTTTACAAATCCCAAGTATGAAATACAATATTTCATTGGTTTGGTATTTGTTTGATGGCTGTGGAGGCACAGGTGTTACATTGGGTGTGGGGGGGAGGCGGGGTTTAGGTTTTTGGGGGGTGGGGGGGGGTTTAGGTTTTTTTCGGGTTTATGTTTAGGGTTTAGTTTTAGGTTTTCGGGAGGGTGGGGGGGTGGGGGGTTTAGGTTTTTGGGGGGTGGGGGGGGGTTAGGCTTTTGGTGGGAAGGTGAATTTA